>CAVNYN010203825.1:0-11387 GCA_963692815.1 Nyctanthes arbor-tristis | reverse complement strand
ACAGAGGTCAACGGTCAATGGGTCTTGAGAGTAGGCCCTGAGCGCCTCACCTAACCCAGCGACATGTCAACCCATCGACTGCTATATATATGTACTCAGTCCAGCGACCTCAAGGGTTGCCTTATTTTATCCCTCCCGCGGCCTAGGCATACAAGCACCTCGCCAACGAGCTCGCAGGTGCCTCAGCCAAAAGTCGTAGTCCAACCAATATAACGGGCACACTAACTTTGCAGACGTTTGGGAGCCCACGTGAAGAACCTTATCCCTGACAATTGATGGGGGCCAATGGACAGGTTGAGGCTGTCAACAAAATCATCGTGCAAACGCTCAAAAGACGTCTGGAAGCTCTGAAAGGGGGCCGGGCTGAAGAGCTCCCCACGGTTTTGTGGTCTTATCAAACCACCTACCGAACTGTGACTAGAGAAACCCCCTTCTCTCTCACGTATGGGGTTGAAGCTATTATCCCCGTTGAGTTGGAGGTCCCCACCTTCAGAGTGGCCTACTACAATGAGACAAAGAAAAATAAAATCCTTGCTTGCGAGCTCGACCTTATAGCGGAAAAAAAGGAATTGGCGGACATCAGAAATGCGGCATATAAATAGAAATGTTCCAAATTCTATAACGCTAGAGTTCGAGCCCGCCGGTTTGATGTCGACGACCTAGTCCTGCGCAAAGCCTTCCTCTCCTCTAGAGAGCCAGCTTCGAGGACCTTGGGCCCAGTTGGGAAGGTCCCTATCGAGTCAAGCAGTCTTGTCAAATGGGGCGTACGAGCTCGAAGACATGTACAGGGACAAATTTATGCATCCCTGGAATATAGAACATCTATAAAAATATTACCAATAACCGGGTACCAACTCTAACAATTATGTAGTTTACTTAACACTTGCGTCCTTACTTCGCCATGGCCCCACAAAGGATAAATCGATGACCGAGTAAGGTTTCGCGACCTGATACTCATCTAGAAAAATTTAACTTATATGTCAGTGACCTTACATCCAAGTGAGCGAGTTTGCGAACAAAGCCGAACTAAGCGTTTGGCTAGCAACCTAACACTTGAGAATTATTGGTCACACGACCTAAACTAGAACGAGCTTCTGGTTAAGCGCCCTGACACTTCAGTCCAGGGATTGTACAAGTAATTGCAAGAAATAGTAAGTGAAAAAATTGTGCAAATGAACAGACAATTATGCAAAAAGAAAATCTTCTTTATTCATTTGAAAGATTTACAATATAAGCCTAGAGAATAAAGAAATAGGGCATCAGGCCTAGTCTTCTGGAGCGGGAACCTCAACCTCCTTACCAGCAGGAACAGCAGCCTCACTGTCCTCATCATTTGAGCTTTCGTAGTTGCAGTCTTGCTTGAGTTTGGTCACTTGCTCCTGAAGGAAAGTCAAGTCATGTTCAAGCCGGGTTTTCTTGACCTCTCGAAGAAACTCCCTGGCCGATTTCATAATACAGCTCGGCATTCACCTGCTTGTATTCCTCTGAGGCCTTGTATTTGGCTACAACCTCCTGGTACCCAATCAGCTCCTTGGACGCTACCCGACTCTCTGTTTTCTTTATTGCCTACTCATGATTTGACCTCTCAGTCGCCAGTGTGCTCTCCAGCCCCTCAATCTTCTTCCTAGAAGGCTCTAGCTCGTTCCGCAGTATAGCCGCCTCATCTTTGGAGACGGCAAGGTCCTGCTCCTTCTCTTTCAAAGTCAGTTCAGCCTCCGCCTTTGCCTTACCAGCCTCACCTATCTCTCGAGTCATCTTCTTGGTATCACTAATGACCCGGCGAAGGCGAACCTCAGCGTACGGCCTCAAAACGGCCAAACGGCCCCTCATGACCGTACTTGCCTGATGGATTTCTAGGAGGGACATGGAAACCGCGTATTTCTCGCATTTCTTCGACCAGCTCGGGGCCACGTCGCTCATCGCATCAATGACGTTCCCAGGCAAATCCTCCGTCGGTTCCGTCAACGGCCTCTTAGCGAGTTTGAAACGAGGTAGGTCCTTGGGACTTTTATCCTTGATTTTCCCCAGGGCAACCCACATATTCTGCTGAACTGGGGAAGAACAGATCGTCTATGAGCAGGTTCAGGTTTCCCTTCTCCCGAGTCGACAACACCTCGCCGTCTGACGTCGAAACCTGGGGCAAAGAGTTAAAAGAGGAGCCCAGAGGAGTAGGAGGGGGCTCAGCTCTCTAGGGTTTCGCTAGGGGGTCTGCGACAACCAGATCAGTAACAGGCGTGACCTTTTTTCCCGTTGCCTTCTCTCGCTGACGTTTCCTCCACTCTTTCTTCTCTAGCATAGCATTGACCTTCCTGAACGACCTCATTCTCTGGGCCTTTTCTCGGTAACCTTTTTGCCTAAAGAAAGAAGAAACGTTGTTAGCATCTGGCAGCCATACAATCGAAAACAAGCTTGCCATATAATTCAGCCTACCAGGAAGAAGGATACTGGTGCGACGTTCTGATATGGGCCCTGATAGCCCGGCCTCGAGCAAAGCATCCTTGCTGGTTAGGTCTCTGCCGTTGTGATCTTCTTTTTCCAACTTCACGACCTCTTCAGCCCGTTTACAGAAGACCGGAGTTATCAACTGTGGCCTATCTTCTCTTGAAATAAAAAAACATTTTTAAGTATTAGCTCGGCAGCCCCGAAGAAACATTAATTGGCAGCCACTCACTGATTTTCATGAAGCTTGTCACTACATTCGTATCCTCATGGTCCGGGCTCGGTAGGGTCCTTCAGTTGCCTCCTACCCACAACCAATTTTCCTTCCAGTCAGAGACAGACTCCCATATCCCCTTTACCAGGTTGCCCTAAAGACGCCGGCCGCCTGACTTCTGGCAAGCTGACACGTAGTACCAGCCTTTGCCCCCCTGAAGGTGAGGACTTCAGCGCATAATAGGAATCGAAATCCTCAAGGGTAGTATACCCCCAGCCCCTGTGCTATGACAAGGAGAAGACCCCTATGACGCTCTTCCGATCTAGTTGGTGGGATCTGAGTAGGAACAATCCCCTAAAATTGCAACAATCTAGTCACAGGTCTGGGGAGAGAAACCCTAAACCTGGCATCGAACATCTTCGTATTCACGGCCACACACCCCCTAGGAGGGTTGTAGGCCCTCTCTCCCTCATAAGGAACCAAGAAGTCAACGTCATCTGGCACGCTGTAACAACAACAAATGATGCACAGGTCCTCCTTCGTCACTTGAGAGGGAATATCCTTTGCCGCGCACTGTAAATCCTCTTTTCTGGGCGCCGCCGCCGGAGACAGTCTGCTTAAATCTATTGTACATGGCAGAGTCATATTGATGAGTTACACACCGATTGGTCCCAAAAGTCACCCAAGAGCCTCAAGAAAGATGAAGAAAAATTACCTGAAGAAGCAAAGTCATTTAGGAACTATTGAATGAAAGATTCTTGAGCCAAGATAAATGAGAGATGAAAGAGGAGACAAGGGTGGGTGAAGGATTTAAAAAGGGGGAGACATACAGCTTGACGGCTGCACGTTTCTTTAGAAAGTGAAAAAGCCCTAATCATTTTAATGATTATGCCTGCGAGTTCCCTAGAACACGCCACTTTATTAAATGGCGTCCACGTGGAAAGGCAGGTTATTTTCGAAATTCAAAGAGGTAGATTTCAAGCGGCAAAAGTTCTAGGGTAAACTGTCTGCACATCTTCAAGGCCACTGATCTTCGGTATTGCAAACAGGGCATTTTGTATTCTCCAGGTCGTGGATAATCAACACGGATCGAAGGTCAACAGAGGTCAACGGTCAATGGGTCTTGAGAGTGGGCCTTGAGCACCTCACCTAACCTAGCGATCTGTCAACCCATCGACTACTATATATATCGACTCAGTCCAGCGATCTCAAGGGCAGCCTTATTTTATCCCTCCCGTAGCCTAGGGCATACAAGCACCTCGCCAGCGAGCTCGCAGGTGCCTCAGCTACACGACGCTCTTCCGATCCAACCAATGTAACGGGCACGCTAACTCTGTAGACGCTTGGGAGCCCACGTGAAGAACCTTATCCCTGACAATTTATAGGACCCCTACATTGAGTACAATATGGCAATTACTTGCACTATACGCGGCTCAGAGAACCAACAGTGAAAAAGTGATGTATATTCTCAATTGATTAGACCTTTGTGTCATGCACGTAGGGCCACAATAAATGTTTGTCATCACTCCCAAGCAAAAAGCAATTGTACACTATATATAGAAGCAAACAGAAATGAGAGGGGGTTCGACACTCAATGCTTTCCTTTGGCTGATCCTCTAAATTTTGTATTTGCCCAGTTATCACAGACACTCTTGGCTTCTGCTTCCTTTATCGCATATATCGATCACTACATGAATTTACCATAAAAATAAATCTCGTTTATTGAGTCTGAAGCTAAATTTGGCATCAATAGGTAGCATCAAATCTGAGAGTAACATTGCCTGTCGTTCCCGAATCAATGGTGGGTCTGGGCAAATAGATATATTTTTTGTATAGAAGAGTTCCATAAAACAATGGAATTTTGCTTAATATAGTCTCTGGATTCATCATATAAGTAGACCAAGCCACCAGAGCAGTTGACTATCTCATAAAAATCATGAATTACAGGTTCAACCGGAAAATCGAGTTCAGAATGGAATTTTATTGTCTCGTCCCATGTGTCTTTCAACGGCGTGTAGTGCTCTACTCTATCGTCTTCTGTATAATACTAGAGTAGGAGCGTGCTTTCATCTTTGATCACTCTATCTTTGATAGCTCTATTTGAAACTTGCAAGAAGATGAACTCAGAACTGGTGATGATGGAATGCCATGATTTGCAGATTGTGGTAAATCGGATCAATGATTTTACGGGGTAATTCAAGAGGATTGGGATTAGCAAATCTTTAGGGAGGTAGTCTGACATTGATCCAAACGCGATGAAGCCAAATTGGTTAATCTGTACTTTATAAATTGTGGTGACGATGATGAGTATAATGGGGAAATTAAAGCCGGAAGGGTTAGGGTTAATTCTCATCATATCACTCTCACAGAGATATATATGAGAACATAAAATAATTAATTAATAAACAATGGAAATTGCCAGAAATCAGGGGTCAATCTTCTGTAACTGCCAAGTCATAATCCATACAATTTAATGAGTCTTTTTCAAGTACTTCCCCAGAAGTTTTATTAAAAACTTTCTTCTCATGTGGTCTGCACGAATGCATGTCGTGTGGATTTAAAATATACATAGTTTATATTTTAAATACACGTGATGTGTATCTATTCGCGCCACATGGTGTAGAAAGTTTTTTAACAAATCCTCCGGAAAGTGTTTGTTTACACAATTTGATTCCTATAGCTCATACCTTGAAATGAAATCAATAAAAAAGATCTCAGTTATGCCATCTGACATCTTATGTGGCGTATTCTAATTGAGTAACCCATATATTAAGGTTGTGTGGGTCTTCCAATCAAAGAACGCTAAGTTTGCTATTTGGCATGTGAATAGAACTGAACAAGTACATATATAAAATGAAATTCTCAGTTTCCAACATGGCTACCATATGTATAGTGTTACCATATGATATGTATTGCAGTTCATGAAAATAGTATAGAGATTGCATGATGAGTGAGTATTTGCAACCAGATAATTGCCCTGTGATGTGGTGTGCCACATCACCAGATAATTGCTCTTTTAAATCATTATTGATTATGAAATATTGGCACAGGAGAAAAATAAATAAGAAAAAATCAAAAAAATATATTACTAAATGGTGTGACACTCACATCAGCATTGTAGAGCCCCTACTGCAGTCCCGTTCTCCAGCCCCACTGTGGGTAGGATTACACCGGTCACAGCTGATATGGCACACACATAAAAGCCTACATAGTTGATATGGCACACACATGGCAGCCTGCTGTGTGTGCCACATCAGCTATGAGAAGCGTAACCCCGCGCCATAGTGGGCAGGTGATCATTATCGGCCCTTATTGTGCCAAATTTAGGCGAGAAAAGATAAAGTTAATTGTGCTCTACTGTTGTATTATTAAATGATGATGATGATAATAATAACAACTAGATTTCCACCCATTTTCTAGAAAAGTTTCATACATAAAGATATAGCTTAATTGTATTTATGAGGGTTGATGTCACAAAGAAACTAAAATACTTGAACTATATGCAATTATGTATATCTTACGCTGGCTAGCAGTATGTAATGAATTATATTTTTTGTATTTTAATTATTTCCAAAAACACATGTCAACTCATGATCGAAACTCACATTACATATATTAATGTAAAGAAAATTAAGACTGCAAATTGTATTGATGAGATCTCATTCGAATAATACAGGTGCTTTACATAAACAATTAGGAGAAACAATTAGAAAATATTTCATTGATAATGTGTGTACTGAACAAAGAGAATTGATATTAAAATTTTTTGTGTAATGAATGGTATTATGGGTCTCTGTTATAGTATTTGACTCCTCACCATGTGCAACCTATATTAATATCAATGAATTATTAGCTGATATTTTGAGATCAATGAATTATTAATAGATATTACGAAATGCGTCCATGTTTTACAATTTACAGTTAGATAATTGAAATCCAAGATCATTAAGAAATGCCATGTACAAACATCCCTTGGAACGGCCGTAGCAAAATAACCAAAGATTCATTAATATAAATCAATAGTGTAACACAGTAATAGAAATATGATGGTTATCAAGAGTCATAGAAATACACGTTTAAAAAATATTATTTTTACTATTTGAAATAGTAAAAAATGGAAGCAGTTTATAGAACACACGGCTGTAGAGGATTTTATTGTCCCCCACTAATCAATCCTTTTTTTATTTTGCAGACCAATTAATTCTTTAGAAAATTATGTTACAATCACCCATCACAAGAACTTGCACACAAATCACTCAGTTTACTATAACTAATGTCAAAAAATTGAATCTCCAACTGTCAAAATATCATATTTATTTGAACTTATACGATGTATAAATCGAAAGTTTTGTAGTTATTTTCATAGAACTTACATAAATAATGAACATTGTAGACCCATTGAGTCACACACATATTTTAGTATATATATATATATATATATGAACATTTGCAATGATAAAACTACAAATGCTCTCCCACAAAATTTAATTCAAAATATAGAAAAGAAAATTTTAACTTATATTCTAGAAACTTGTAGAAAATACTCAATCATTCTTGATTCTCTACAAATTGTCACTTTTTATTGACTTTAAATAAATCATCATAATTTGATAAACTTTCCGAGTAATAATATAAATATTTTAGTTGCACAGTTTAATGTTCTTCAGAATTATATAATTTTACCAATTTTAGAATATTAACATCAATTCATTCTCCATTAGATTTTTGAACACCTATGTCATCAAACTAGCCATTCAAATCAGCATCACTCATGCAATGCATAGAATGAACCACCAATAAATTGGAATCGAAATTGCATAATATAGCATGGAATTTACCTAAAAAAATATTTTCTCTTCAATTGAATTACCAGTAATTGAATTCCATAGAAAATAAATTATAAAGTGCTTGACTAAAAGTGAAACTCCTATAGAAAAATGTGAATTACCTAGAAAATAAAAAACCTAAACCACCCATCGGAAAATATTTTCCTTGTTTTCGAGGAAAATATGATCACTTGACCAAAAGATAGAAAATATTTTCCTTGAAAAAAAATATTAATCAAACACCACAAAAGTAGAAATTTAGCTAAAAAACTCCCATTTTCCATGGAAAATCTTTGTTAATCAAACACACTCTAATTGTAGAATGACAGTGAAATTAGAATGTACACATACAATACCTCAAATCAACAATTTTATTTGAGTATTAAAATATCTAACTTATTTCAAGTAATACAAATTTTAAAAAAAAAAAAGTTCTTTAAATACTATATTTGCAGCAGTAGAATTGTTTAATTCACATTTTTATCAGTAATTTGTATTAATATTTTTAATCAAGGACACAACTCATTTCGTATAATAGAACATTTTAAAGGCTAGTATTTAGGGATAATCTTTGATTTTAAGAAGCAAATCAAATGGGTTTGATTTAAGAAATTATCTTTAATTGCAATCCCTTGTATGTGAGAGATTTGTTGCAGCGTAAACATTAACTCAATCATATTTTTCAATACTAATTTGTTCATTGACTCGTTAACTTTACTAGATTTATAGGTTTTTGGTTCAACCGATGAGTTATTCTAACTTAGTTGCCAATTCAAGTATATGTACGTTAATGATAATTTTTTTTTTTTTGCGAGAATAGTAATATATAAATAAAAATTGTAAAAAAAAAGAGTTGACACAATGGTTTAAAAGTTATTTCTTGACATGTAGGTCATGAGTTCAATCTTTCACCATTAGATTTGTAATGATATTTTTATGAAAAGTGACAACCGAACTGGCCTTGCATGGGTTTTATTTAGAAAATTGTCTTTAATTACAATTCCTTGTACACAATAGAGCCATAGCGTAAACATGAGCCCAAAAAATGAACCCAACCATATAAAGTTTTGAATATTGACTTGATCATTGACCTGATAACTGTATTAGGCTAATGAGTTTCTAATTCAACCGATGGGTCGTTGCTAACTCGGTGATATGTACGTTAACGGTAATATCTTTTTCGAGTGAAAATACGCGAGAATAATGATATATAAATGAATTTTTTTATAAAAAAAGAGTTTGCATGATGGCTTAAAAGTTACTTCTTGATATGTAAGTTATGAGTTCAATCTTTAATCATTAGATCTGTAATAATATTTTTATGAAAAATGATAGTTGGAAGGGCCTTGTAGGGGTTTTGATTTAGCAAATTGTCTTTGATTGCAATTTTTTATACTCAATAGAGTCGTTATAGTGTAAACATGAACTCAACCATAGTTTTCAATATTTACTTGGTCATTGGCTCGGTAGCTGTACTGGGCTAATGGGTTTCTAGTTCAACCGATAGGTCATTGCTAACTGGGTTCCCAATTCAAGTATCTTATCTTATATATATTAAAGTATGATAGTGGCTACATATAAATTTTTCCTCCAAAATCACTATCCTACTTATATATGTCTCTTCCATTATTTATTTTATTTTAATAATATATACATATTCTAATTAATTAAATTTCAAATTAATCTCTAACAATTTATATATATATGTATATTTTTTTTTAATTTTATACACATATACATAATATACGTAATTTTATTTATATATATATATATGTATATTAATACATATATATATATATAAAATAAAAGTTATATCTCAAGTTTAGATTTTCGAGTCGAAACATTTTCTAAAAGAAAAATAAAATAAAATAATAAATAAATATATATATACACTCTCCCGCTTATATATGTTTTTATTTTATATGTTTTTAATCTTATACACATTATCATATTAATATATATTACATATTATATATACATATATAAATTGGAGATTGCAAGTTAATCTCTAATCTTATATTTTTTCTCATAGATACATACATACATACATACATAAGTATCTGTACACATATGCGGGCGCGCTCGCATTCCTAATTAATCTCTAATCTTATACTATTTTTTATCCATTAGTATTTCGTATATCTATTTCGTTAGTTTTTAAGCCATCGTCAAAGATTTTATATTTTTCCAAAATTATTATAGTTGTCAGATAAATTTCAAGTCTTAGGTTATGGGACTTCCTCTTCCTTATCATTTTGATTAAATACCAATTGGTGAGATTGATGGCATAATAATAAAACAGTAAAATTAAATAAGTTCAAAACATTTACTTTAATTCAATTCAATATGATAAATTATATATTATAAAATCTATGACTATATGTTTACTATATCACTTAATTTATTATTTTTTATGGGAATCTATATATTGATTAAGTTGAGAAGATATATAATAATAATAATAATATTTGATAGTGATAATTTAGAACAAAAATAAAAAATTCTTTTAATTTTTTTAGAGTGGAACGTGGTCAAAAATTAATGTTAATGGTCAATCATATATAATTTATCCTTTGTTATAATATTATTTCCCCTAGATCTTTCGTAATAGGAGGACGTGTATATTAGATTTTTCTAGAATAAATTTGGTGAATAGTGATTTCTTTAAAGAATGTATGACACTATATGAGATGTGAAAAATAATTTTTCTAAGCATATGTGATAAGGAATGAATGTGGTAAAGAATTTATTCTGATAAACGAATAACATTCATACTTTAAATGTGTTCTTAGAGTTCTTATACTGATGCTTATTGAACAAAGATACGGGTGTGGGATAATTTTGGTGTATACGAATTTTGTATCCTCTATTTTCCATGATTTCTTAGTTTTCATAGTCAACATGAAATTAAATTTATATTAAAAAAGTCCTCATTAATTCTCATTTTTATTAGTTAAGAGTATTGTTCCATACATGACAATTTAATTAGTTTTGTGTCAATTGAAGAATTGTATGCAATAAAATTATAATTATTATCAACATGTGTATATAACTGAGTAGTACGTAATAAAATTGTGATTATTTAGTTATTCAAATTATCACACATTTTTGACTAATTATTCTATTTTGTATAACGCACAGGTATACAATTAGTATATAGTTAATAATAATAATTTTTAAAGTGAAAACACATGAGAATAGTAAAATATAAATAAAAGTTGTGTAATGAAAAATGAGTTTGCACAATAGCTTAAGACCTACTTATTAACATATAAGTCATGAGTTCAATCCTTTATTATTACATTTACAACAATTTTTTTATGAAAAAGGACAACCGGTGGAGTATGACAGTATAAGCAATGATACCAGATAAAGCTTTAGGCAAGAAAAATTAATAAATTGTGCCTAACAGTCCATATATATATAATAGGAATAGGATGGCTGGATTCTTTTTTCACGCCTATTGTTGAGCACATTAAGAAAACTGGTGATGTCAATGTCATCACTTATTAATATAATTTTGCAGTTTTTTTCTTTTGGGCCTTAGATCTCGTTGCAATTCTTAGTTATCTCTCACTGTTTTCATGTCTTATCCTCTATCAAATTTTGAAGCCGACATATGATATCAGTTGCTATATTTCTTTCCAAAAGAATTCATGCATAATTGGAATGTCTATGGAAATTATGGAAGTGAATGGTGTTACTTTGATACTCAAATTTTGATTTTTTTGGTGCCTTGAATTGCATCCGAATTCGGAGTTCTAGATTTCTACATTTTTTGTCCCTAACCTTTAGAAATTGGTATTTTTACCCTCAATTCTAATCTTTTTAGCGCCATCTACCCTATTGGATTAAAATACACTATAATGCCCTCCAACTTTAATTAACATAAAAAGCAATAAAAATAA
>CAVNYN010203824.1:0-42060 GCA_963692815.1 Nyctanthes arbor-tristis | reverse complement strand
TCCACGATTCCTCCTCACGTCACTGCCGGAACCACCTCCACCATTTCCCCGTAACGATAAATTGTCGCCAGAAAGCTCAGTGGGTGGAGGTGAAATGTGAATTTCTTTTATCTTCATTCACCTTATTAATAACAACTTTATGCAATTTCCGACAGTAATATCGTCGAACACTAAAAACTAATTGAAGCATGAAATAAAAAAATTTAATCAACTTAACATGATGAACGTGAAGACTGTGCCTGAATCGACTCCCCAATTGAAAATCTAAAAGATAGTCATCGGAAAAGTAATAGGAGTTGCATCGGTGCCTTGTGTTAACAAAAATTTGTCAGAGAGATTATGTAACTAGAAAGGAAAATAAAGACGAAAAAAGATAGATTTTGATGTGGTGGGAAAATAAAGAAATAATGTATAATATATTTAAATTAAGGTTATTAGAGTCATTTGAGTCAATGGCATTTAAGGAAATGTATAATTTGTGGTGTGATAATGAAATATTGTAGTGGTAATATAATTGTCCTTGTGTTAATTATTTATCTTTGGCCTTGAATGCAGTGGTTTATTCTCCGGTTTGCCATGAACCAATTATTCCTATCTTATAGTAAAACAAACCAAAAATATTGACGGTTGAGTGAAACATTTAAATGTGATGAAGAGAGGAAATTAAAAATATATATAAATAATTAATGAAGGAAGGAGGAGAAACAATCATTGATGCAATTACTCCAAATTGCAAAGAATTGCGCGTGACGGAAGAAGAAAGAAAGGAATTGATGAAGTGTCATGTGAGGATGAAATGAGAAATAGCATACGGCAGAAGAAGACTCTAAAAATGGGGGAAAGCTTAAATAATGATTTTGGTGAATGGGGAAAAACATTCTATGAATATTAAAATAACGCTGTAAATGTAAATTTTATTTAGGGATGCTTAAGGAAATTGAGGAAATGTGGTGTGAGAAATAAAAATGTCGTGGGAATATAATTTGCTATATAAAAAAAAGTAGAATCCTTGTAAAATATTTGAATTTCACTTTTGTGACTATAATGTTCTTTTAATTCCTGATTTATCCTTTCTTCTTATTACACCCTACATAGACCTGTGCATTGCGCGGAATAGAATAATTAACAAAATAATGCATGGTAATTTGAAAAACTAAATAATCACAATTTTATTGCCTACTATTCACTCATATGTACATGTTACTGATATGTATAAACAAAATCAAATTGAGACGTACAATATTTTCACTTGGTATAAAGTTAATTAAATTGTCATTTATAGAACAATACTCTTAAGTAATGAAAATGAGAATGAAGAATTTTTTAATTCCAAATTAATTTAAGGCTGAGTATGGAAACCAAGAAGCCATAAAAAAGAGAGCATGCGAAATTTATATAACTCTAGAATTACACTACATTCATATCCTTATTCAATAAGCATCAGCACAAGAACTTGAAAAACACATTTAGGGAGTAGATGATATTCATTTATCAAAATAAATTATTTTCTACACTCATTCTCCATCATATATTTTTAGAAAAATTATTTTTCTTACTTCATCATAAAGTGCCATATAATTCTCCAAAGAAGTCACTATCCATCAAATCCATTCTAAAAAATCTACATACCATTCTATTAGAAAAGATTCAAGGAAAGCAATATTACAATAAAAAGTAAATTCTATATGATTTACCCATAACATTAATTTTTAATCACTTTCCACTCTAAAAAAATTAAAAAAAAAATTTATTTTTATTCTAAATCATCATCAAATATTATTATATCCAGTCAACTTAAATTTTTAGGTTCCCACAAAAAAAAATAAAATAAGTAATGCAATAAACATAAAGTCATAGGTTTAGAAAGGATTTACAGCTTCAGTTGGGAATGTGTATATTATATGTGTATAAATTGAGCGTATATAAACGGGAGAATGGATATGCAACGGTATATATTATATAATATATATTATAATTACATATATTATGTATATTAACATATATGAGATTTGGTTTGGGGACTAAGCTGAGGTATTGAGATCTAGAGATCCTAAGTTTGATTTCTCTATTCTATATTTTATTGTAGTATATAAACCTACTATATATGGGTTTATATTGTTGATTTTGTTGATGCTATCTTTTAATAGGATAAACTAGATTTTTCACCCGTGCGATGCACGGGTAGAGATCTAGTGAAAAGTCATACATCAAAAGTAGTTTTATAAAATTTAGATACTTGATATCATAAAAAAATATAAAAACTATGACAAATTTATAAATGTAGTTTGTATTGTAAAAGGAAATCTTGGATCAAATGGTATTAGAGTTTTTCTTACAATAAATAATTTGTCACTTGCATCTAATCCAAATAGAATTTTTTCCTAAATGATGCGATCTCTAGGTCTTGAGATTATAAGTCTTGTGCAACTACACAATATAGTCGAATAATAAAAATTCCGTAACTACCATAAATACCGATATTTAACTTCAACTTATGGTTGAAAATTCTAGAGTATCATATCTCATTCAAGATCGGAAGAGCGTCGTGTAAAGTAAAATGATAAAATGATAGCATAGTCATCTCTATGATGCATGGCAATAAGCAAAAATTTAGTTAAAATTATATGTCAAAATAGAGAGTTAATCACTCAAAATGCCACTATACTTTTAAAAAGTTATCTCGCATGTCATTGTACTTTAAAATTCACCCATATGCCACTAAACTTGTGAAAGTGTTATCCTGTTTGCCACTCCGTAAACAACCTGTTAAAAATGTAACGGACTTGATAACATGGCTAACGAAATTTACTACGTGGCATCTTGACCTTTAGTTTTTTAACCGGATGTCGATGGAGTGGAAAATTAGATAACATTTTCACAAGTTCAGTGCTATATGGGGTGAGTTTTAAAGTACAATGACATGCGAGATAATTTTTCATAAGTATAGTGGCATTTCGGGTAATTAATTTTGTTGTATCATTGTTTTATATGAGAAATGTATATCCAATATTAGATGACCGCTTTATGATACATAGTAGATCGTATATTGAACCCTAAAATTATTATTCTATTTTTCCTCTTTAGTAAAATATGTCATTTAGAGTAATCATTTTCTTATTGTTTGATACTATAATTTGACGATGATAAGGTGATAATATAACATTAAAAAGTGACATTATTGTAATTACGTATATAACTTTATTCATATAATTGTTGATAATTAAAGTAGAGAGACGTATGATCTAATTTTTTATAGTTAAATATCATTTATCCATTCGTAAGTAAAGTAAAAATTCAGTGACATTTGATACTTATTAATGTTGTCATAATTTTTGCTTTTTTTTCTTAGTGACACCGGAAATAAAAAAGTATCTCGGATTTCTTAGTAAGAACGAAAACAAAAAAAAAGTATCTCAAATAATTGATAAAATAAAAGAGATTCATATAATTCACCTTGACAATAAATTATGATAGCACAATTCAGGTTGTGGAGAGAACCAGCAAGAATATTAAAAAATGATGTAGTCAATTGGATTGAGTCATATAGAAAAACGTAAAAAAATATTCACATGGCACAACTCATTTGTAGCATTGTAAAAGAAAATAGTATCATATTTTATCAAATATTATCATATTTGTACCCCTGCATACCTTAGATGAAAAGTTGAAAATGAAAATGAAATATAACTATCACTAAATACGACAAACGAAGTCTCTTAAAAGACGGGATACCAAGATACCAAAAAAATATCATACAACACCAATGTCATTACCAATGGTAGAATCGAAAAAAGTCGCACTCATATGTTGCACAGACACTTGCCATCGGATTTGTATAACAAAATCAGTAAATATAAATTTTTAATTTAGCATTTGACGCGTTAAATTAATTTTTTATTAATAGCATATTAATAGTCACCCTTTTTATGCTTGATTAATGCTTCACTACTTTTATTTTTAAATCACTTAACTTATTTAATATTATTAGTTAAAAGTCTAATAAAATATATCAGGCATATACATATCCGTATTCAATCGATACCCATTTAGATAAAAATTCTCATACTCATATAAAAAGTACTTTAGACATACCCCTTTTGATTGGATAATACCTCGTTTTCCTACATACCCTTTTAACTGTATAGGCTTCATTTTATATTGTGCAAATACCGATTATGTTATATTGTTATTTTAGTCTAGCAAATTACAAATGAAATCCTTAAAAAAAAACATGATTTTATAATGACAATTTTTAGAGTTGTAGTGTATATTCATATCAAAATTGACGTGTAAGTTTGTTTTTTAAATCTCGTGTCATAAATAAAGTACAATATATCAGTTGCATTACTTAGAATTACGAACTGATATACGAATCACAAATCACCACTGGATATTTGTAGTAAAATGTCTAAGTATTGAGTATAAATTTGATTATATAATTGAGTCCATAATTTTAAGTCCTATCCAAGCATGTCGTTCAAGTTCACAGGTCCAACCTATATAAGATGGTAATAATTACCGATCAAATGATCGAATCACAATCAATTAGAGTAACTATGAGTTTAGCATCTCACATATGTATTGTAGGGTAAGACTAATTCTTAAAAAAACAATAATAATGTAAAATAAAATATTGAACAAATAAATGTCATTGGATTTTCATAACAAAAGCAGTAAATATACAGTTTTGTTTTAGTATTTGACACGTTAAATTAATATCTTATTAATAATATATTAATAGTTACATGTTTATGTACTCAATTAATGCTTTAATATATTTTACGTTTATATCATCTAACTTATCCAATATTATTAGTTAACAGTCTAGTAATATGTATGAGTGTGTATATATTTGTATTCACTCGATACCCATTAACATAAAAATTTTGAATCCCATAGAAAAGTACCCCTCTCGACATACCATTTTAACCAAATAATACCTTATTTCCTCACATATATTTTTAATTAGGTGATATTTCATTTTGTTTTATATAAATACATATATATAATATCACGTTGTTATTTTAGTCTAACAAATAAGAAATATAATCATTAAAAAAGTAGCACATATACATATAAGCAAATTAGTCTGCAGTCCCGCTAAAAAGTTTATTAGTTCTTTTTTGATATTTTATTTCCTATAGCGGTAACTCATGTAGTATTCTTTATTTTTTCAATTTTTTAATATTTTTATTCTCTTTTACCCTATCTATCCAATTTTTTGAAATAAGATTCACTATTTAATTTAAGAACTAACACATATTTATCGTTATTTAATTGTTTAAATTATGGATAAATTTGATTATGCAATAATAGATAAGTGTCTATAATATGAAAATATTTGTAATTTATAATTTTTTATTAAAATATTTGTAGTTTATAATTGATAAAACAATGAAAATTAATTAATATAAATAAAAACTTAAATGATAACCTATGTTCGTCAAATAATAATAAAGCAAAAGAAATAAATATGAATGAGGAATATAGTTTATAACCCATGTTCATCGGATAATAAGTTTCTTTTTAGAACTTTTATTTTTATCTTAATTAAACTGAATATTTAATTAATTAAACATATATACCGTTAGTTTAGATTAATTGATAATTATAATTGTAATTTTTTCTTAATATTTCCAGCTATAAATGTTAATAGTTATGACTATTTTTATTTAAAGGGATAAAAGTTTTACACACTATAATTTATTCATTTCGTAACTATAGGCAAAAAACAAAGCGTGATTTTTGTAAGACTTTTTGAATCTCGAGAAGATAAACTTGAAGATAGCAATATAAAATAATGTTATTGTAATTTTTTCTTAATATTTCCCGCTATAAATGTTAATAGCTATGACTATTTTTATTTAAAGGGATAAAAGTTTTACACACTACAATTTATTCATTTCGTAACTATAGGTCAAAAATAAAGCGTGATTTTTGTAAGACTTTTTGA
This sequence comes from Nyctanthes arbor-tristis, assembly GCA_963692815.1. Taxonomy (NCBI): domain Eukaryota; kingdom Viridiplantae; phylum Streptophyta; class Magnoliopsida; order Lamiales; family Oleaceae; genus Nyctanthes; species Nyctanthes arbor-tristis. Next base: position 36,107 of record CAVNYN010203824.1, on the reverse strand, counting down.
ATCTCGAGAAGATAAACTTGAAGATAGCAATATAAAATAATGTTCTTCTTCTCAATTAGACTAATCAATTTTAGAGGAAGTTAATTAATATTCACATTTATATTTATTCAAGAATCCAACTGGATCGAAGAATGTAATTTGTCAATTCTACTTTTCGTGTGAAATTATAATATTAATTAATTGATTCTTTATTTCTTCCATAAATCCAATTTCATAGGTTTATAAATTTAGAAACACTACAGAAAAAATGACTTAAAATGTTGTAGAAAAACTGACTTATTAATTAGGGTAATAGCTTGTAGCAATTTATTTTTGTACAAAATTAAGGAAATTTTTATTTTTGATTTTTATAACTTTTTATTATAAAAATTAAAATAGGTGGATCAGGGGTTTTCTGGTGCACGTAGAGGAAAGAAGATAGGAGGGAGGAAACATTTATAAGTACGAAGAATGAGATGATTAATTTTAGTATATTTTAAAAATTGGTGAGATTTATAAAAAAAGTAGTGTCAATGTAATTAATCTTTAAGTATATATGTGGTTAATAATAATATTTTCTTTAAGTGAAAATACGCAAGAATAGTAATATATAGATGACAATTATTAACAAATAAAAGAGCTGGCATAATGGTTTAAAAGCATGTTACTCTCAACATGTAGGTCACGGGTTCAATCCTTCACTATTATATTTCTAACAATTTTTTCATTAAAAGCGACATCTGGTATTGTATGACATTATAAGAAATGATGCCAGATAGAGCTTTAGGTGGGAAATATTTTCTAATTATGCTAGATGAAATTGCAATTGAGGCAGACAAAATAGACGTGTGCTCTTCCGATCTTCATTTAATATATATATATATATATTAAATTAAATGATTAAAAGGAAAAACATAACAATAAGAAAAAACATAATAATTGAACCACTAATTTTTTTATTAATACTTATTTTTTATTTCCTTTAAAAGTAATAAAACTGGATAGTATAATCTATATTAATTTCACACATGTACATTTACGGACTACTATATTTAACACTCGTGCGTTTCATGGACATATTATACTGAGAAAGTAAAATATAATATATTAGGAGAACATAATATCATGAAATTATATAATCGGACATGGTAAAATTGATTAAAATGTAATATGTAGATATGGTTCTGAAATAAAAATATTAAATTAACATATAGATAGAGTCCCAAAATAAAAATATTAAATGTAATATGTAGATAAAGTTCTAAAATAAAAATATTAAATTAATATATACATAGAGTTCCAAAATAAAAATATTAAATTTATTGATTAGAAGGAAAAACATAACAATAAGAAAAATTATAATAAATGAACCAATAATTTTTTTTATTAATTCTTATTTTTTATTTTATTTAAAGTTAATAAAACCCGATAGTATAATCTATATTAGTTTCACACTCGTATATTTACAGATTACTATATTCAACAGTCGTGCGTTTCATGAACATATTATGCTGAGAAAGTAAAATATAATATATTAGAAGAACATAAAATCATGAAATTATACAATAGTAAATAATTAAAATGTAATATGTAGATAGAGTTTCAAAATAAGAATATTAAATTAATTGATTAAAAGGAAAAATATAACAATAAAAAAAGTATAATAATAATAGTAATAATAATAGAATAATGACATTATCAATTGGTTTTTTAAAGGAGCCAGACAATGAGCGGGAAAATCATTTTTAATTGAGCTCACAATCAAATTGAGTCAGACAAACTGTTAATTAATATATATATATCGCATTTGTGCTGCTAAGATGCATATTTATAATTATACTTTAAAAAAACATATATGAGATTAGAGATTAATTTGTAACTTAATAATTGAGGATCGTGTATCAATTTGCAATTTAAATTAAGAATGTGTAGATTTTGTGTGTGCGCGCGTGTGCATCTGTAGATTTTATATACGCACACATGTATATGTATATAAAATAAAAGTATATATAAGATTGGAAATTAATTCAATGCTTATTTGGGGATATATGTAATATATATATTAAAAAATATATAAATTATGTATATATTATTATAATAAAATTAAAAAAAGGCGTATATAAAGAGGGTAGTGGTTTTGGTAGGAAAACTTGCATCCTACTTTAATATGAGATGAGATAAGATATGATAAGATTTATTGCACTCTATTAATCAAAATATATTAAAATATTGAGTTAATTTTTGTGAAATTAAAATACTACACTGTATTTATTAAACTCTTATTAATCAATTAGTAAGAAAATAAAATAGTGAAACTTTCCTTAAAACAATTATAATTGTTGAACTTATAATATTGTATTTATTACATTAAAGATTGACCTTTAGTGTAGCGTTTATTATGGTTGGTTTCAGTTTCAATTATTATTTCAATAATAAGTTTTGAAATTGAAATTACATTTGTAACTCACTTTTGAATTTTTTTAACTTCAAATTATATTTTTAATTCTTATCCCAGATTATTTCCTTAATTTCAATTAGTGTGTTATTTAAATCTAATTCCAAGATTAATATTTAATTTTTATTATGGTTAATTTTTTAGTTCAATTAATTTGGGAATGGTGGCTTAGCCATACCCTTAGCCACCCCACGAGTCTCGAAGTTGCCTCAGACCTATCCCAAACCCACGAATTTATGAGACGAGTCAAGATGAGTCGGGTCATGAGGGGTGGAGTGCTACCATAACTCACGAAAGGACTCCATAAATTTTTTCCCCTTTTCAATCAATATTATGTGCAACATATTATCAATTGTTGAGTGTAAAATGAAACAAGATGTTTATATTTAATATTTTAAAGTTTCCAACATAATCTAATATGTATAATAAGACGATTCTTTCACTTCGATAGAAAATGCCTTCAAAAAAATTATATAATAAAAAAATGCAAATTGATGCACTCTGAACTTGTCCCCCTTTAATCTTCATTATTATCTTTGATTAGTTGTGAACTACTCAGAAATATTTGATTCATGTAAAAGTAGTAAGAGAAATAGTCACATTTAGCAGTATCAAATGTAAAAATAGATTTTAATATTGTAAAAATGAAGTTAATAAAATTACCTCATCATCAACTTCCTCTTGAGTGATAGTTGAGCAACACCCGATATATGAAGACGATGCAAGGGGTCACGAGAGTCTTCCAATAACACCCTATATATACTAGGGCTTGTAATTAGGTTAGTAAATACATAAGTTTTAGAATTTTATATCAACTATCCATTTAAACGTGCATTGCATGTTGTATAACACGAAAAAATATATACGGCGGTAAAAGTGATAATGTGTGTAAAACATTCACTTTTCCACTTTATCCCTAACATTTTCTTTTAATACCAACAATATCCTTATAATGGTGTAATTATTTCATATATTTAAAAGCTTAATAAATAACTTCTTTCTTAACCCATCAAAAGTTGGTTATAAAACTTAATTAATAATCTTTTTTTAACCTATTCTATCATGAAATTAATTTTTTAACATTTTGATTTTAATTTTTTTATAACTTGACTTTTAATAAATTTATAAATGATACAATCATTTTTCATTACCTTTTTCTTGTATGGTACAATTCTAACGTATTAATAGCAAAAATTCATTTATGAAAATTCAGTTCTTTGAATATAAAAGTAAAGGTAAAATTTAATGCTTCAATTATATTAACCATCATTTTTTTTTAATTCGTGTGAAAATAACTATTAGAGTATCTTTATAGAATGGAGGGAATTATATAATTTTGTATGTGTATCTGCTCTGGGTAGAAACTTCATTGAAGTTACTGGCCATTTAAACATGCATTGCACGTCGTATGACACGAACAAATATGTTCGGTGGTATATGGTTGGGCAAAAATATGTTCATAAACTCTTTTTGGTAATAGATGTTTGTATCGTCAATTGCTTTGCCAAACTCACGGAATTATTTTAGTAGAGACGTGTAATGACAATCACAATTGTTAATTTGACACTTATAATTTTTCACACAAATTGATAGGCCTGGGCGCTAAACCCGTCAACCCGACTACCCGACCCACTCGACCCGCTATGGGTCGGGTTGAGTCAGGTCAACACGGTCAATGGGTCGGGTGGCAGGTTGCACCGAATCAACCCGACTCATATCGAGTCGTGTGACGTGTTGATTCGTTGTAACCCGCTCAACCCGGTCTTAGACCCAAGAACCCGATTTTTTCATTTTTTTAAAAATATTTTTGGCCTCCAATAAAACGTTGCATTCAGTTTAACAATTTCACATTTGCAAAAAAAAAAAAAAATTAACAATTTCACACAATTTCGTTCATATTATTTCACCCAAAGACACACACACACCCATGAACCCTAGAGACCCTCAAATCTCTATTCTAATTTCCAATTTCTCCCCTGTCAAGGAAATGAATTCAGCCTCGCGGGCTTATTTATCCAATTTTACACACTTTGGCTTTTTTAAAAAAATGAATATTTAACAAATACACAACTAGTTCTAGTAGAATCCTCCGCCGGATCGCCACCGCTTCGCTAGTCTCCGCCGCTTGCAAGTTCAATCCATCTCTCCCTGACCGCCAACACCATTCACAATTTTCCTCCTCGTTTCATGTCTTCTTGCATCCTTTGAAACTCCTAAACCAAGCCATATAATCAAATAGATAAGGAAGAGTACTTTAAAAAAAAAGAAACAAGGAAGGGAGAGAGAGAGAGAGAGAGTCTGAGAGAGAGAATCTGAGATAGAGAGGCGGCTGTAGGCAAAAAAATAGGGTTTTGGGATTATTTAGTGACCTTTTGGGCTGGATATGCTTTCACAAAATATTGGGCCTGGTTTAAAAAAAAAAAAAAAGAAATTGGCCCAAACTGACAACCGAACCGAACCGACCCGACCCGGACCGACCTGGTCCAGTTCGGCTCAGTTTACAAAACTGAGCCAGTTCGGCTCGGTTCCACATACTGCAACCCGATATGTAGTCTAGTCAGGTCGGGTTCGGGTTGGGCCCAAACCCGACCCGACCCGTCTGTTGCTCAGCCCTACTAATAGAGATTAAAAATACTAATTATCATGGTGAGGACATTGAATGTAATTAACTACACTAATTGAAATTAACAAATGTTTAATGTAGTTAACATGGAGTACTAAATGTTGTATACTTAACATTTAGACGCAATATGAAGTGTAACAAATGAGTGCAATAAAAAAAGGGTAAAGCAGGAATGCACACATCTCACCTTTTATATATTAGTGATAATTTCCTTCATGTAATACATATATGTGTGTCAAGCAAAATGATATTTATTAAATAAGATGATTAGTTAGAGGGGAGAATTGAAGCTTACTTTTCTTAGAACTTGAGCTCTAACCTAGAATATCAAAATTTCTACACATTTTTAGAATTGAATTTGTTAAAAATTAAAAAACCAATCTTGGTGAGTCACGGTCTATAGGGGTCCAACCTAACCCCCCGCCCATGGAGCGGCAGAAAATATTTCCCATATCCGCCCCCTATACCCCAATGAGGTGCGGCGAGTCAATCCTATTAGAAGTAAGTCTTCGCGGGTTTATAAGTCGATTGGTCAAATTTCCATCCTTGGTAACCAGTTATTTTCACCCGTGCGTCGTACAAGAAGATAATACCAGATAATATAAACCATTCGAGAGCAGTAAACTTTATTATTTGAAAAAAATTATAGTTATAATCCTACATCATTTATGTGTACGTACAAGAAAGCAATATATATACTGTCATAATATGAAATCTTAAATTAATGAAGGTTAAAATAGAGTAAAAATCTTTAACAAACCATATAATAACTTACAAAATGAACAATAAAAAAATAACAGTATGAAAATAAACATAGTAGCTTAACAAAGAAAATAATATATGTTACATCCAATAAACATAATTTGAATTAATAATAAAAGATGGTACATGCATATTCCTCAAATCGATTAAATTAAAAACAAATTGACATACAAATACATAAAAATAAGTTAAAAATTTTGAATTGCTACTCATAGAATGATTTATCTTTTAAATTCTAATGTATTGTAAATAAAGATAATAGAAAAAGTCTTTAAACAGATGTTTTAATAGTCTTATAAACTCCATTAAAGAATGGACAACAGGAGCAAAACACGAATGTTGGCTCAAAATAAAATAGGAAAAACAAAAATAAACATAGTAGACGAATTCAAACACCCAAAATTCGTTATTAGTAGTGGCAAAGCTATTGCTCTAATCCGTTTGGTCCAGCTACCCCAAAAACATATATTATGGGTCGAAAACGAATATCATATGCAAAAGTTAATGGTCTTTTCTTCGGACACGAACTAGTGAACTTGCCAAAAAAATGCGAAGTTGATGGCAAATGGATTAGAAGTTACTGGGTCAATTACGGAACCTAGATTTATGTTAGAAATGGATGGGAAATTTAATTTTGGAATAAGAAGATAATTTTGGAAATATTAATATTGTTAAATATATCTAATTAATAAAATAAAACAAAGTCTATTAATTATGAAAAAATCAAATGACAAAGATCTTCAAGAGAAATATTAAATAGTCAAGATGAGATGCCAGTTTTAACAAGTGAAAAAGAGCGGAAAAAGTAAAAATGACAACGACTCTACTTATATGTATATATAGATAGATAGATTAGGATTGAAATTAAGATAATAATTAATTTTATCAAAAAATTCCATAACACCAAAAAAAAAAAGAATAAATAAATAAAGGAAGAAGGAGGAGTTGACAGCAAATAGATTCGAAGTGACCGGGTCAATTATAGACTTGAGATTTATTGTTGAAATAGACAGGAAATTTAACTGTGGAATAAGAAGATAATTATGGAAAAAAACAAAGTCTACTAATTATAAAAGGGAGATATGATCTTTAGTCTAGACAAAAAATATTATTCTAAGACAAATACACATTGTAACATTATCCTAATTTGATTCCTTGGGGGAGGGTGCGGGGGTTTTAACCTGTACACTTTTTGTCAAAATTATATTCTAGGAGTACTGGTACTCTCAATTTTTGTCAAAATTATATTCTAGGAGTATTGGTACTATCAATTAATGAAGGATCAATATTTGTGTTCAAATGTCCCAATTTGACATGAATTGAGCCTTTTAAATCCATACGTTAATTCTTAATTTGATTGCAAAGTAGATACTCTAACCATAAATTTGTCATTATAAAGTTAAGTTAGGTAAAAGTAAATCGAAGTGTTATTACGTTAGAGGCGGCCCTTGACGTTCATCTCTAATTTATATTTGAGGAGGCATCTTGATTAGGTGCTTTCATTTTTTTTTCCTTCGTATTTTTAGGTGTTTACATTTTTTTTTAAACTAAGAGAATAGACTGAATTATTTATTGAGGTTCAAGTCAATTTTTATTCATTTCCATTTCTTTTCACATTTGTAACAAGAATATATGATAATTACTTAAATTGTGTTTCGAATGGAGATTTGATCCATTCCAAGTGTTTAGGTAAAACAACTTTGTCATGTCATTTTATTTATTTCAATTTGGAAATAAGCTTAGATTAGATTTAGCACCATGCCAATTTATGGTTGGTTTTGGTACTTTGCATGCCTCTAATACAGTCATAATTTAGATGACAGCACATCTTGAAAGAAAAATTTCTATTTATTATATAAAAAATGTAAATAATCATCAACATAAGTAATCTTTTACATTATACATAACTAGTTACAATTTATTATCATATAGTAAATCATAAATCTATAATATTTATATCTCTATAGAAAATATAAAAATACAAGTATATATTAATTAAATTAATAAGATCAATAGACTTAGTAATCGTAAAGTTCAATCGTTTAAAAGAAAACATTCTTACATGTAATCCTTCATACATATATACGATAATGGAAAAAATCTATTACCCAATTCAGTATATCCGAAAACATAAGCGCAATGATAAATATACAATATTATCAAATTTAAATTTGTCATTTCTATAATTAAAGTCAGCCATAAAATATAAGAAATTCTAACGCAAATAGATTATGAAAGATAAACTATGAGTCAAACATCACATCATAAATATTGATAATATTTGTTGTAAATATTTTTGCATATAGTTTTTGGAAAAATGAAATGCAATGAGAATTCAAATAGAAAAATGTGTTATAATTTACATTCAAATTATTAAGTCATTACCACCCCCACTCGCCTCACACTTGCTTCACCAATATATATGGCAGAGATGACGAATTAACGAATCATGATGGATTAGAGTTTGTTTTGAAATTGGCATTTCAGATTTAGTATTTTAACTTATTAGTAAAAAAAAAATTAACAAATAAAACAAATGGGCAAAATAATTAAGATTTAGTTGTTAAACCCAATTGTCACATGTTTAAGTCTTTTTTGAGTTCTTTCACAGATCGGAAGAGCGTCGTAAAAAAATTTGTTAAAAGGAAAAGGAATAATAACTGCAAAATTTATCAAATAAAAAAAGTAGGAAAATCATGGTACAAAAGATATCGAGAGTTAAGTGGATTAATTAATATATAGATATAATTATATGTATATATAGAAATTTATTCTTTTTTTTATAAGAATCTGGGAATTTTTTACTTTTATTTTTTTGCTTTAATTTATTATACATATGTTTTTAGGCACGGAACGTATATATGCCATACACTTACAAGTTATACTAGCATGTGAGATTCAAGGCCAGAGTATGGAACACCACAAAGTTACTATAGTTTTGTTAGATGAAGATGTGGTGTCTCTATGTTGTACGTCGTGTGAAAAAAAATCTCATTCCATATTTAACACGAAATTATACCGTTTAACTGCACAATTAATCCCAATAAATACATGAATCATGGTTACAAATCCTCTAAATAATAAGTATTATCTTCCATTTATTACATTACATTATATTCTTTTTATGATAATAGTTTCTTAATCAATAAACTATATGCTCATTCTGGTTCAAAACACAAAATTTTCTCAATTTACTTAAAGCGCACATAAAGTATATGAGAAAATATCATTTAGGATCTGTTTGATGGCAAAAAATGCAAGTTTTCCACCTAAATTTCACTTTTTGTGCTGTTCAATTGTATTTTTTTTTCCCTGGATGGAAAATATTTTCCCATTTTTCATCACATGACCATATTTTTGAGGGAAATAAGAAAAATATTTTCCTTGGGGACCATAGATAATTGGTTTTCTAAGGAATTGAAATTCCAGATTTCTTAAAATACTAGATTATGTTTTAACTTAAAAAATATAAAAAATACAAAACACGCACGTGAATAAAAAATTTCTCCTTTTCTTTTCTTTTCCTTTTTTTAAGAAATTTTATGCTGCATGTTAATTCTTTCCAATGTTAACATATATAAGATCTTATGGTTATTTTAAAATTTTTAACTATGGATCGTTATTTTCGAGTCTATAACTATATTTTATCTTCATATTTATATACAAATTGCTCATTGAATTTCATACATTCTCTTTTTTAGTCTAAGCTTTTACTTATTGAGTGTTTTATTGGTATAATTGTTTGCCTCAAAATTATTTAATGAATCATGAGTAATGAGACCATATCATCAAAATGTCTCACTTTATGAAAATCTTTATAACCATCCTTAAACATACTAATCATATTACTATTGTCCATAAAAGAAAATCATGCAGGACAAAAGCTTGATAAGTGTTGTATTTATTCATATCACTCATTAGTTATTTTTTTATTCGTAGTGGTTTGATTTCCTCTCAAATATCAAACATAAATTATATATTTAGCTCAAAATTGGAGCTCGAGTAGCTTCAATAGATAAAAAATTTTGGCAAATAAAAAAGAAAGACAAAGAAAAATGTATTCTATATTTATAACTTGATAATTTCTAAGAAAAATAATAATGACTATCAAATAACAAAATTTGGGGGAAAAAAGATTGTTATCATGGAAAATAATAACTGTCAAATACTAAAAGATGGAAAGTAACAACTATTTCTAAGTAGAAAATCAAGCCAATCAAGCACGTGTAATTGACATTTCCCATAAAAATTAATTCTAAGGAATTCAATTACCTGGAATCATTTTCTTTCCATACATTTACCGTGTTTGCAATCAAACAATACCTTCATTCAAGAATTCGGTCATAACATCTATGAGACAGTGAAAAATTACACAAAGGAACTAAGCCCCATATTTATTACATGATCTTTAAATTTCAGTGGTGCTTGTAATAAAACTCGTGAATAAATAGGGAAAAGTTATGTAAAAATTGAATAATGAAAACAGTCAACACACTATCGATGAGTAGCATTATTCTAGTTAAACATAGTCACCCATTGTTTTAAACTTTAGAAATGATATCAACCATGACGGATCTAGAGATTTTAAATAATGAGAGGCGAATAGTGACGATAAAAATGAAAGTCAATGTAGGCAATTTCTAATAATTGACACACAGAAATATTTAAAAAGAAAAATCATACATGATTATAAAATATGACATCAAAGAGTTAAATATTAATTCAAACAAAGTCGTTTGAAATTATTACAACCTTAAACCTTTTGTAACTCAGTATTGAACAAGTAAATGAAAAAGAATGAAAAAAAAGAGACATGAACTCTAAATGATGAATAACTTATTGAAATGCTGAATGTTACTTCTAAAACGTAAAATCAAGCTAAACAGTAAACAATAAATATCATTGGCAGCAATCTTTAAATTTAGTATCAAACACATCTTGTTGGATTGTTAAGGAAAAAAAAGAGAAAATTTATCTGAAATTGAGCAAAATTGTCATTTGAAACAAGAAGCTCAAAAATCCATCTTTTAGAACTTTGATCCTAGTAAGGAATTCCAGAAGGAGCAATTTATATATACCCGTTGCCGATTTCATCATTATGTATTCGGAAATTTGTGTTTCTTTTTGGTTAGCCGCAGAGACGTGTGTTCAACACTTTTGCTCTAGAATTTGACATAAAGAAGAGGAGAAGACAAGATATCAATACAAGTGAATTACAACTTTGCCCTAAAATTTTTTATTACTTTAAAGAAAAGAGTAATTTTGGGGGGTCAAATGTGGAAATTCTCGATTCTAAGTTATTATATTTCATGAATTTTTTTTTTCTTTTTTTTTTTTTGGGGGCGGGGGCTAAGCTGTGAGGGACACTGCCTCGAAGGTCCCAACTTTAAATCTGCCGGTGGGTATGAAACTTTTGTGGTGGGTTGTATGGTTTTCTTTTACGTGTGAATATTTTGATTCGATACTCAAAGGGAATATTTCAGAAGGACATATTTTGTTAGTAATAGTAGTTGGTGATCATGCGCCTCACGACGTCCATTAGAATTATAAAAGAGATTTTACTGATAATAATAATAATAAATAGATGAGTTTTATAAGCACGTGTTGAAGCAATTTATATGAATAATTCTATTTGAACAAATAAGTAGATAAAAAATATAACAAAATGAATCTGTGGCTAATGTGATTATCATTGATGAAAAGTCAATGTGATGTGTTGAAAAATAAGATTATGACATGTGTTAGTTTTGTTTAAAGTTTTTATCTCTCTTTTATTCTAATAGCACAACTCAATTTATATTAAAAGGTTTCGTTAAAAGTTGACATAGCAGTTGAAAGGTGAATTTAACTAAATTTTTTATTATTATTTATCAAACTAAAAGAACTTAATTAGAAAATTTAATATTTATAGTTTTACAATAAGAAATTAATATTGAATTGAAATTAATAATGCATGAATTATAGGAATGGCAATGGGCGGGTTCAGGCTGGGTATGCTTTCCCCTGCCCCAGCCCCATTAAGGAAACCCCCACCCCATACCCGAATTGGGTACGTGGCGGGGAGGTTCGGGGCGGGTACGAGAAAAAAAAAAACCGTTACCGCCCCATTAAGAAAATACTAAATAATAATAATAATAATAATAATAATTGGAAACTATATGAAAAACCATTTAAAATATCATAGATGAAGCCTAAATTATCAGTGTCATTCAACCACACGTTAAAATTCAAACATTCAACCACACATGGCACATCAAATTTAATGATATTTTAAAAAACTCAAATTTTGAATTATGTATTAAAGTTAGCTAAAAATTGAATATAAAGAATATTAGACAGAGTGGTCGAGACACATTAATTTAACTTTAGGTATAAGGGTTCGAATCCTCACGCGCTCTTCTCCTATACAAATATTGGGTTGGGGCCTGTTGGGGCGGCCAACACCCAACCCCGACCTGATAAGAATTCAGGGCAAAGAATTTCATCTCATACTTGTCCTAATACTTAATACCCACCCCGTTTGGGCCGGGTACCCACGGTGTCGGTGTAAAATTACCATTCCTAAAGAATTATGATCAAATGTACTAAATTTACAAATCATATTTGATAAGATAACTGTATTTGAAAATAATATTTGAGATAATTGTTGGTTAACTAATAATCTTATAATAATATAGGACAACAAGAATTAACACATGTTATTCTACTATCAGATGCTCCAGTCACATTCCATCACATCTTGATTCTGGTTTAGACGGAAATGTTGATTCTAGTTTTAAAACTTTTATAAATACTGTGGACTCAAATAAATTAATTTAAAAATATAAGGAAGTTGACAAAAACTAAAGATTATGAAGTATATAGTGAAACTTTTACTTTAAATATTTGAGACAATCTCACGAATGATGATATGTTTATAATTTTTTCTCACTTGTTTGATTCATATTAATGTGAACATTAAGATCTTTAATTCGACACTATATTGTATATATTTCGACTTAAAAAAATATGATAATCATAGCGAAATTTCGTAAGGAAGAAAAAAACAAACAAGTTATAAATCCAAAAAATTAAAAAGAAAAGCAAAATAAAAAAAGCCTACAAAAGTGTGAATAATACTAATGGAAATGGCTCTTTTAATTATGTGGATATATAGATAGATAGATAAAAATAATGCTATTTATCTAGATTGGGACCGACCTCTAGTCAATTCATCCTCTAATATAGTGATGACAATTAGAATGGAGACCGGTCTCCAGTCTAAATAAATAACATTACTTGTTAGATAAATAGAAAATAGAAGATATTAATCTATGGCCCAAGGACTTATCGTAGAATGAAAGTTTTCTTTGTGTATAAATTTGACAGGTAATATAATAGTAAAAATTCGAATAAATTTACTTTCACCACTAGAAAAGTCTCCAGTACTGACAACGGAAGTTTAGAGATGGCAACGGGACGAGTCAGGATCGGGTTTTACTTCCCCGCACCCGCCCCCACCCCAATCCCCATTTGAATCAGGGCTGGTCGGGATCAGGGCAGGGATAGGACGGGTCGGGGATGGGAAAAATCCCCGTTTCCACCACTGATTTTTTTTTTTAAACACCCCCTTTTGGATAGGCACATAGCCACTATATTTGGGCTAACATTACACTATTAAAAAGTTTTTATTGCATTTAGGCCAACATTGCATCAGCCCAAGCAAAAGGAAGTCTTCTATCTAATACTCTTTTATAAACTATTAATTCCTTTTGCTCATATCTACAAACCAATGTGGGACTCTACCGAGACAAAGTGACACTACTTTTGCTAAATGATCTATTTTCTCTCTTTTCTTTTTTTTTTTCTTTTTGTTTTGTTTTGTTTTATTTTATTTATTTATTTATTTAGTTTATGACAAAGCTATTAATTTGAATATAGTGCTGCTAATTTTTCATTCCATAAAGGGTTTCTTTTTTTTTTTTGTGGTTATATATTAAACTGATTTAATGGTATAAAATTCTTGATTAGTTTAGTTACTTCCATTTTTTAACTGTGTTAAAGCTTATGATATGCTAATATATTAATATCAATAAGTAAATTTCATGTAACAGTGTTATACACTAAGTAATTGTTTTTTAAAAAATTAAATAACTTTGAAAACCGGGTTTTGGGATGGTCGGGGCGGGGCAACCAAAACCAATCCCGCCCCACTAGTAATTCGGGGCACAAACTTGTGCCCTATCCCCGCCCCATTAGGAAAAGGGGTGCGGATTCCCCGTCCCATTTGGGATGGGTTCCATCGGGTTTTGAGTTTTCGGATCAATTCTGTTATCCCTACAGAAGTCGTCGGCAGCCAAAGTCACTGACAAAGAAATGTCATCGGAAATATCGTTTGAAATAGCCTTGTCAGTGATTACTGACCAAATTCTGCCATCCGTCTATAAACGCCGATGATTGTATCTACCATGACTAACTGCGTCGGAAGTTCCGACGCCCTTTTCCATCTAAAGTTCTGATGACCGTTGGCGTCGGAAGTGGCAATGACTTTTTTGTCTGAAATGCCGACGAAAGTTGCCATCGGAAGTGCCGACGATCTTTTCCGTCAGCATTTACTGACAACTGTGTTCGTCGGAACGTACCGACAGGTTGCATACCAACGACAAGGCTATAGTCTATGATTACTAATGGCAATTTTGGTCGGAAATGCCCTAGGTAATACTCTTACTACCACTCTATTCAAAAATTCCCAGTACACTTGCACTGTATACAATTCACATCCAAAAAAGTTTAAAACGTTGCAACATAATTTAACTTTCATTCGAAATTCCCTAATAATATTAACACATTTATAATACATAGAGTGTGCATGTATTACTCCTTCCAAGAATTTTTAGCGCAAAAGTTAATTAATATTGTACGACTACAAAAATTATAGAATACTTGTAGTACGGAAGTTAAATAATAATAATCTGACTACAAAAATTAATGTCAGGTAAGTTGAACCTGACTGATCAAAATGTTTTTTCATCATTTCCTCCATCTGGCGCTATATCCTTAACTGGAACTCCTCCATTTGATTTTGATACTTTTGTTCCATCGAGTTTTTAAGTTCTTCCATTTCCCTTCTTCGATTCTCCTTTGCTTGTTCATTTCCCTCCGAAGCTCCTCCATCTCTCTTTTTCTGTTCTCTTCTCCTTGTTCATTCTCCCTCTTGAGATCTTCAACTAGCTTGCACAAGGATACTACCTCTTGGTAGTTGGAGGAATGATAGTGAGCAGAGTTTGCTACAGAGCTACCAACTTCTAAGGTTCCAAGCCCATAAGGTCGGTCCTTTTGAGGGCCTTGTATTGTCTTTATCCAGACATCTCTATCGAAAAACTTCGCCCCCAATGAATGGTCACTGCCATAGGTCAAGCACAGGTCAAGCAACATTATAAATAACATATTATGTGTAACAAAAAGTAAATTCTCCAATAAGGACACAATATACAATATCAAATCATAGATAAATATACAATATCTTTAGTTATAGCTTGCACATAATAATATGGAAAAGAAGTAACTCTACAATCATATACAACATAACAATCTCTTTCCCAGTGGATTCACAAGAATAGACGTTGAGTAAATCCGCCACATAAAGCAGTCTGTCATTATTTTACTTATCAAGGCCATCTCAAAGTTTCACATAGTCCATAAAGAAAACGTACCAAACCATTCTAATTAAACACATAATCTAGTAAAGTGCAAGCACTAAACAAGAAATGTTTGCAAATTTTTATTATTCAACATAAGCACTAAAGTTAAGTAACTTATACACACGTTTAATATTGAACTAGTACGTGAAAGCCTGTCCAGCCCTTCTACCAATTTATGGGTAAAGTATACTTAGATACTTACGTAAGCATCATTTGACCTTGTATTGATAAAGTCACCATTCTTTTTTGTATGTGTCTGGAGAAAAATCTGGATCCCAGTTGGTTTAACTCCGTTATGATCCTCTGCCTACGTAGAGAGTAAAGAGTACATGTCAAACAATATGCCATTATTTTGTCAAAATAATCAAATAGAATACTGTCATTTCATATTACCCATCGTGCTTCATGAAGCGCAAATGGTATTGAGCCGCCTGTGTGTTTAGACATTTCACCATTTGCAGAGGAGCGGCGGCTACTTGCATTAAACTCCGATTTTTTCTTCCACTCCGGACTATTAAACTTGTCACAACAGCCATGCCAATGGCTCTCACACAACCAATATGTCTTGTGTGGTTTACACTTCTCCCTGTCTACTAGATGATTTGCCTCGTCTCCCCGCTCTATTGATGCTGTTGCCACCTCCCGCTCTTCATACATCATTTCACTAACGCATTCCTTGAATACCTTCTTTCAAACCTTGTTTGCTTCATTTGTATGTTCTGGCCATACAATTGTTCCTTGAATACCTTCTTCCAAACCTTGTTTGCTTCATCTGTATGTTCTGGCCATGCATACTTCTCCTAGTGTTATATATGAGCAAAAAAATTTAGTAAGATCAATGCAATGCAAAGATTTCAATGCACAAATTGAAACTCCATGTTGATCGATATGTAAAAATTACCTTAACCTTCTCTAGCATGCCAAGTTGTGTTTCCTTTGGTACTTCACTCCATTTTATGCACGGGCCCTCTAGAAATCCTGCCACAATACAGAATGCCGTTCTCACGGGGGAACTAGCAACAAAACTGTATGGATTTAAAAATAATTACGAAGGCAGTAAATGTTGTTAAACATGCTAGAAACCATTCAAAGAATTGTTATATATAGGCAATGCAAATGCTCTTAAACCTATAAGAGTGCATTCAACAATCATATCTGTCAGTTAAATGCAATATTACTGAAGCATTCGAAATACCAAATAAAAAACAAATGTATCGCCTAAAAATATGAGGAAAAAATAATAATAATTTCATATATGTTCATATTTGTTTACATGTATCCTTTAATTTGAAGAATTTCCCCGGCCAGATTCATCAACTCAGATTTTACGACCTTTATCGGTTCGACTCCTAATGTAAATATCCCGATCTGTATCCTTCGAAACAATATGATCAGTGTCATTTAGTCCTTCGAAGTCACTGAGGCCTATTCACTACTACAGAATTGGATAAGAAAAATGGACATAGACGTCGGTTGTTTAGAAAAACGACGGGCAAAACACACGCTGTGGCAATTTTGAAAATAATAGTACTACAATGAGCGTCGGTTGTTCAACCACAACCGACGCCCATTGCTTGTTTCAACAATGGGCTCGGTTGTTCAACCTCAACCGACGCCTATATTGTGCAATAAACGTCGGTTCCTAAGGAACTGACGCTTATTCTTAAATTTTTTTAATTTTTAATTTTTTTTATTTTCTAAAAAAGGCGTCGATTCCTTTTGCTTCCAAATTCAAAATGCATTTGCATTTTGAATTTGGAATTTGGAAGGTTGGGAGTCAATGCCTCGAAAGCAACCAACGCCCAATCTTCAATAATTCAAAATTCATTTGAATTTTAAATTTTTAAAGAATGGGAGGCGTTCCATTCTTAAAAATTCAAAATTCAATGCCCATTCTTAAAAATTCAAAATTTTTGAATTTTGAATTTTTAAGAATGAGCGGTAGTAGGCCTTTATATAAACCGCAGTTCTTATGCAACATCTACTCGAAGAACTTGTTCCTCGATAGCATTATTAGTTAGAGTCAAACACAATACCATCTAATCCACTGTATACTCACCTCGCCTATCCTCATTCTCTTCCAATATTAATCCTTTATCATTCTTCCTTAAAGCTAAAAATCCTCTTCCATAAAGCTTTTTATTACCTTATTAAGTTTTGTTCCTTTAATTCATTTCTTTCTTCTTTATTTACAGATTTAGAGGAAGTTCAAACAAGAATCAAAGAAGAAAAATGATCATAGCTATTATATTTTGTTTCCGATCTGGTTTCTTCTTTGGGTTGTTAGAATTTAATTTGTTTCATGAATCCTTTTAATTTGCCTTTTTGGGGCTTAAGTTTATGCGTTTCATGCTTGTAGTATGATTTCCCATGTAATTTAATATATATTACTCTATTTTTGTAGTAAATGAAGAGAATATAAATCGAATTTGCCCACATTATTATTGCATTTATTTGTTTAAAATAAAATGTTTAAGAGTGTCTCCACATAATTCATTTGTTGAATTTTGAACTTTCATGCTGGCGGATCTAGAAGAGAGCCCAAAAACAAAAAAACAAAAAAAACAAAAAACAAAAAAACACACAATAGCGACCCGGCCAACCCGCCGGCCTTGCCCCATAAGCCAACCCGTTTCCCCCATAATTAACTGAGACATCATTTTGCCTCTGTCAAGACTCGAACCGGGGAGCTCCTTTTCACACCCCAAGCCCTTCACCAATTGAACTAAAGCAAATTTCAGTTCAATATTTGCAACTAAAATATATATTATATAAATTATCACAACAATTAGCGACAAATATGGTCTCTATAGCAATGAAAAGTCGTCTGTATAAGGCTCAACAAAGACGAGAAATCTTTCTGCTAACTGTATAGCGACGACTTTCATGTCGCCACTACAGATACTATGTTGTCGCCGCTATAGATAGGACCTGTAGCGGCGACAATAACATGTCATAGCTGTAGATCGGACCTATAGCGGCGACGAGCTATAGGGGTTACCCTACTGCGGTGACTACCAACCAAACCTACATCGATGAATTTCGAGGTTGTCAGAAATTGTCGCCGTTGTAGATGACATTTCTTATAGTGTCTGACATATGCCGCTGTGAAAACCGACGCGTATTTGTGGTTACAACCGATGCCCATTGGTTTTTTTTGTAGTAGTGATTAGACTTTCATCTGCGCTACCATTTTCATTTCGGGCTACATCCCGATCACTTGGAGCCTTCCCTTTTGCTTTTTTTGTTGGGCTTAAAAGGTCCAGCCCGTGATGGTTCAAGATACCAAATTTGAGTCGAAATTGGAGACCAATTTATTGGGGGTTTCTTGAGTCTAAGTTGGACAAAATATATATACATATATACTTCAAATACACGGCTCCGCAGAAAACAAGAAAAGCAGAAAATAGGTGTACATGGAATTGAATTTGGTGACCAAAGAATGCACAGTTTCCTAGGCCCAAATTGGTTTGGGTTTATTATATGTAAACTTGTCTTTTGGCTGCGGAGAACACACGAAATTAGATAATAATACATTCATATTATTCACGGTCAACAAGGGAGATTTGGTGGAGAAATTTCGGTTTTTATTTTATCGTTTGGAGGGTAGTTTCAACATTCAATTGAGTACTCGTTCTCTTTGAGCGGTGGTTTTTTCCAAATTAATTCTTGGAATATATTACTGGGAATTAATGTAAATTCACCAATTATGTCCGTAGGATCGTTAATCAAGGAATTTAATTGAGATCGAGAAAAATAAAAGACGAAGACAAATTTAACGGACTGTCAAAGCTTTACACTATATAATTAAAGTCGCTACAACCATACATAATTTTCACTCGCCAAACTCATCCCTCAAGTATTACAAGAAAAATATAACAAGTTTTACCGCATCTACCAATTTCTACCATTTGCCTAACCCGTGAAAAATTAAAGAAATCTCAAGCCGCTAGGCTACTATTTTTCTTCACAAGACTCTCTGACCCGACCCAAGCGACACCGAGAAAATCACCCCGAGTTTTACCACACCTAATTTTCTACCCTTCGACCAAACCACAAAGAGTTACAAGAAAACTCTCAAGGTGCTAGACTCACCAATTTTTCCCTTAACTCGCTTGTACCACTTGTGTATAAAAGAAGAAGAAAACATCTCTATTTATAGGCTTCGTTTCATTGGAAGACAAGACAATCCTTCTATGATTTAGATTCCTTTTCCTTCTAAGATTCTTCTTCTTTCCCTTTCCTTTTCCTTTTCAAATTTGGATTATTTTTGGCAACAAACCTAACAATCTCCACCTTGCCAAAATAAGCCAAAATCTTCATCTTCTCCAGTCTTGTACACAATATTTGAGAAATTACCAGGTAAGCCTTTGACACACTTTAACAGTCACATACTCCAACACATTAGTATATATAACCACTTAGAATTAATAACAATTCCAAGCATTTCATCGGCTCAATGTCGAAATAAACCTGCTGAAATTTATAGTGCAACTCTTTCTTTGGCTTTCCAGAGAGCCATCAGCCATCGATATTACTACAAACACACACCTTGCATAACCCCCAACCAATGCTTTGTGTAAATACAATCGCTAGAAGTAACACACATCTTTTACCATGGCACCTAGCGACACACCATGTCATGTACCTACATACTTCATAGCACATCTCTACCGCCATCACACTAAGAGAGTCGTATTGTCCAAATCCGAATAGTAGCCGAAACTGCTCCACCTGGACAGTATTTTCTTACGTGGTCAGCTAGTCTACAACTTCAACAAGTTGCAACAACCACCAGTCCCCAAACGATCTCATTGAGAATTTTTGTATCTGAACCAACTCGCAAAGAACTAAATAATTTTTCCATGTGCAACAGATTTGAAGAACCCTTTGCCGGATCCACCTCTCTAAATTGACTTTATAGTTCCTTCACAGTAAATATTCTATGAATATTTACAAGAAAATTTCTGGCTCGATAGAGACACATCCTGGTTCCAGTCTTCAAATATAAATCTTACCAATCACTATCTCTCATATTGATTCCAGCAACATTGTTAGAACAAGGAGAAGATTTTCTTTTGAAAGCTTTAAATTGCCCAATCAAAATCAAGAAATTCATGACTTGTTCTAGCCACAAGTCAAACTTGATTATCACAACTTCGTACTTTGCTATATCTTTCCTCTGCTCCACCTCGAACAAAACCTGACGCTCTGATACCACTATTGAGAATTAAGGTAAATTCCCCGATTACGCCCGCAGGGCCGTTGATAAAGGAATTTAATTGAGATAAGAAAAATAAAAGACGAAGACAAATTTAACGGATTGTCAAAACTTTCCACTATATAATTAAAGTCGCTACAACCATACAGAATTTTCACTCGCCAAAACCCATCCCTCAAGTATTACAAAAAAAAAATATAACAAGTTTTACAGCATCTACCAATTTTTACTCTTTGCCTAACCCGCGAAGAATTAAAGAAATCCCAAGACGCTAAGCTACTATTTTTCTTCACAAGACTCTCTGACCCGACCCAAGTGACACCGAGAAAATCACCTCGAGTTTTACCACACCTAATTTTCTGCCGTTCGACCAAACCACAAACAGTTACAAGAAAACTCTCAAGGTGCTAGACTCACCAATTTTTCCCTCAACTCGCTTGTACCACTTGTCTATAAAAGAAGAAGAAAATATCTCTATTTATAGGCTTTGTTTCCTTGGAAGACAAGACAATCCTTCTATGATTTGGATTCCTTTTCCTCCTAGGATTTTTCTTTTTTCCCTTTACTTGTCGCTCTTCCGATCTAGATTATTTTTGACAACAAACCCAACACATATTAGGTAATATATTTTTCTCGTCTCTTGTAGTTAATTATTGGGTTTCATCTATTGTTAGATGAGTAGTTTTCTTTGTGGTGCCAAGAATATTATTCCTGACATTGTTGCGTGATTGTAGTAGTGTGTGGTTACCTCTTGATTTAGGACAAGAATCTTGAGAAGTGAAACATTATATTCCCATTATTATTTAGTGATAATAGAGTTGTCGATTTGCCCCGTTGATTTTCCCTTCTCATTGGAGAGTTTTATGACGTAAAATAATTCTTGGCGTTATTTACGTTTCAACACTTATATTATTATTTGATATATCGATTTCCTATTTTAAATCATACGTCTTTAGGGAAGTTGATTAAATTCCCAACACTTTTTACACACCTGCCTCTCGTAGATGACCGATAACAAAATAAATCCAGTAATCATGTATCATACAATTGATATTGCCAAAAGAAGAAGTAGAACCATATATAGACTCTAGATGTCTAACATCTGCTTTTTAACACAATATCTTATGCAATCTATTACTAGATATAAAAGTAAATAGAATTCTAAATCAAGAGTCATAGCTTACAATTTTTGTCGTTACAACTTGTATCACTTAGAATAGCTCTAGCTCCAGATTAATTCCTTGTTTGTAATTAACAAGAAAAGCATAATATACCTCATTTGGGATGTCAGCCGAAAGAAGGAACGAAAATTTGGAGATAAGCTTCAGAAATGAAATTCAATTTGGAAGGCATTTATATATATGACTGTTACTAATGACATATATCTGTCGGCAATTCACGATGACACAAATATCCTTTGGTACGCACCGACCATATCGACAAGTCATCTGTGATTACCAACCTACGATGATCGGTCATTGGCAAAATTGATCTGACACAACCACCTAATTAAATTGGCTAGTTGTTTTCAATTGTATAATATAATGGTGTACGAAAACATCGGCAGTCACCGACGCCATTCATGTATGGTCGGTGATTACCGATGTCTACCGGCATATCGTCAGCAGTTACGACGACATAGTCATCATTGGTAAATACTGACAAAAGATGTCATCAGTGAGTAGTGACGCCATACTATCGTCGCTAATTACCGATTATATCTTTATTGTTAATATTCACTGACGACATGTTGTCAATACTTACCGATGAAGTCGGCAATCCTCTTTACTGCCGCCAGCCACTACGGTTAATTGATGGCTTTAGAATTAATCTACTCAACAGATCTACCTAGTTGTCCGACATTCATCATAAACCATTAATAACTACTCTCCACGACATGTCATTCAAAGAGTATAAGAAGGACAGATTAATTGCACAAATCACATCAACAGGATTCTCAGATTTGATGCTTCAATGTGTTGTCACTGTGTTTGAAAATGGCCTGAATATTTGAAATCGCTTCTTAACCAGTTTACTGACAAATACATACACAGGGACACACGCATGCATACACTTAAAAAATTACACCATTTCAGCAGAAATACATACACCAGCTAAGAACTTCCAAAAAAATTAAACACCAAAAATTCAAGCCTTCAAGTAGTTATGCACTTTCAAAAATCCAACTATCATTACACACACACACCCACACACACTACATTACATGGGAAAATCACAGCTATAGCCTTGTTCCACTCTGGTGAACACCTTAACGAAACGAAGCTAAGCACAATCTTCGAACGTCCACCCAAAACACCACCTCTCTGCCATCCCTTCATCATCATTCAGCCAATTCATCCAATTTAAGAATAAGAAAAAATAGAAACAGAAACATGGTAGTTGAGCATTACCCACTGCCAGACCACCATTGCCGCCGCCGACACTGGTTCCTTTGCCCCAAAGCTACCCAAGCAAAACCAGAAATTTGAAATCAAGAACCCATGCCTTGCCTTACCCGAAACTGAGCAACCCGATCGCGAGCTCTCTTATTAGTCGGAGTTTCAAGTCTGTCGCCATAATTCGAACCTCCATTCTAGAACCCATTTACCTCTCAACCTTCACTAGATCGAGCTCGTACCATCAGTCCTCAAACCCAAAGCCTTGAATTCGTACCCTATCGTCTTCCTCTGTCGCATATTCGAACCAGCCTCTGACTGAATCCTTCAAGCCTCGAATCGGAGCCAAATCGCTCCCACTCGAACCCAGTCGCGAACCTCAGCCAAAGCTTCAAATCCGCTACTTCTGTCGAACCAACACTAGAGCCACGGTCTCTGTTCCGCGAACCTGCCTCGCTTGAGTGAACCCGTACGAGCCTCCATTGAATTCCCTTCATTTTCCGTCGCCTCAATCCCCATCGCCACCATCGACCCTCTTACAGACTCTGTCTCTTCAATTTGGGCTAAAATAATTAGGGATTTAATTAATTTCATATTTTTCCTCAAGTCCTTATTCTTTTATCCAACATCGTTCCGGTCCATTTTTATTGTCGTTCTAATTAGTTCAAACTTTTTGGGTTAAAACAAATCAGTCACTGACATTTATCCCTCTATGATTTTAGTCCCTGTGCTTTTAATGATGTTTATATTGATCCCAAAATTTTCAGTTTTATCTATTTTAGTCCTCAAAGTTTTGAAAAACTCTACCCCTAGTTTTGAAAAGTTATGTTTTAGCCTTAAACTTTCAAAGCTTATGATTTAGTCTGATACTTTTATTTAATTTTAAACAATTTCAAATTTCCAACTCATATTATTTATTTGTTTGATAGACGAGACACGTGACTTGACACATAATTGACTACTCATAAGCTCAAACTCAAAAGGGAAAGCAAAATTAAAGTACATTACTTTACTAAAGTTGTTTTTCAGCTTTATATGTGCACATTTTATGAAAAATATAATGTAATTACATGTTACGTGTTTATGTATGTGCTTATATGATTTATGGTAGGATATGAAAGTATACGCATAATTAGCTCACCCAAATCGAGAGCCCACATGCCTAGCTTACCTTAATCGGGAGCTCTAGGCTCATCCGGCCATGTTGGCAGGCCCACAGACTTAGCTCACATTAACAGAGAGTCCACAGACCTAGCTCACCTTAATTGGGAGATAGGCTCCGTCATTTTGGCGGCTCATAGACATAATAGCATTTGTGCATGTGTTTACTTACATAACATGAATTGCATGTTTAAAAGTTTGTGCGCAAGAATCTACTAAGTGTTTCTTCGAAACACTCACTCATTTATTTCAAAACATTTGAGGTCCTAGAACTGGCACCGACTCGACTGCAGATGGCAATTAAAAGAAAAAAAATAAAGAATTGTTTACTTGCTAAAGTTTTCTTCTGTTGAAATAGTTATTGACAATGTTGTTATTTCAAAATTTGAATACATTGTTATTACTAACAATGTTTTCATTTGAAATTGTTTATGAAATATTATTATGTAATTCAAATTAAAAGAAAAGTTTTTTTGCTCTTATTTATATGAATATTTAACTTCCGTATTTTTAAAGAAATAGAAAAGAACCACAGTAGCGTCTCAGGTGCCTAGAACTTGGGGCATTACACATAGATGTGCAAGTCATAAACCTAATACTTTGGTGGAACAGTCAAAAGGCAAGGTATCCAGTTTTATCCCGCATTGCACTAGACATATTCACTATGCCTGCCTCACAGCATGGCAAAAACCACGAGCTTTGGATAATGACCACAAATCATGTCCGAAATCGGTCTCGCCACCAAATGGAGCAAGGGAATGAGTCAGCATGTGTCTAGGCACACATATGTGTCCAACAATGATTAGGAGGCCATCCCAAATGGTTAAGCCTCATGAATTCCAAAACTGCATCTGTCGTCTTGGAAGCTAAATGTGACATCCCACATTTTATGGATCAAAAGTCAAAAGTAGAATTGTCAAGTCAAGGTCAAAAATTAAATTATTTGGGTCAAAATCTAAGTTATCAAAGGGTTTATGAGGAAGAATTAAAGGTTGAAGGGTTTATAGGTAAATAAGATTTTTTTTGTCAATGACCAACTTATAGTAAACAAAAATATTGAGGGGCCAAATGTGCAAATTTTATATTACATATATCAATTGTCTTTCATTTTGGGGCATTTTACATTCATACATACACATACTGGAAATGCACGCAGAAAGAAGCAGAATAAGGGAAAATAAAAAGAAAAGAAAAATAAAGGAAAAGAGAAAGCAAGTGAAGGGTTTTGATCTAGTTTGTATGGCTTCACCTTGGGTTCGATTTTCTTGTGCAATTTCATAAAGGTTAGTTAAAGAATTATTTTTAGGGTTTATGTATTTTCTATTGAGTGTTAAATTTATGGCTTATTTCTATGATTTGAGGCTAAATAATTGATGTTTGTGTTGAAAGAATGACAGGCTTTAATTTTTAGTTACTATATATATTGTGGGTTGATTTTCATGAACCCTAGAAGTGGAGAAATTTGAGTTTCTATATGGTGTCTTGTGATGAATTTTAAAGGGGATAATGACTAGTTTGTTAATATAAATTACATGAGGTTGAATTTCTTGAGATAGATTGAATGATTTGAGATTCTAAGGTTTGAGGGTATTTGTCTTAACTTAAGAAATTAATTAAGTGCATTAGCTTTCTATTGGCTTAAATGGTGTAAATTATTCTTAGGCATGAGATTAAAATTAAATGAAGATTAAAAAGAATTACATAAAGTTAATGCATGAAATCATAGTCTTAAAAGGGAATATAAAGCTGAAAATGTTTAAATGAATAGTTATTGAGGCTTTAAATCAGAGTATTCATAGATTAATGGGTGTGGAATGGTGATTTGGATCTAAATGGGATGTTATGAAGTTAATGTGATTTTATGGAATCAAGTATGTAAATGTGGATTAAATAAAGGGGAAAATAATGAATTGGCAGTTATAAGTTACATGTATTTAGCTTTCTTGAAACATATGCTTAGTATGAGATTCTAGTATGGAAGTTATTGAAATTAAATTAAGGAATAAATTATTTAGTTATCTTACCTTGTGTTAGAATATGTCAATATTATGATATTATTATGAGAATTATAGTGGCTAGCATGAAGATGAAATGTTATATGGAGGAATAAATTGAAATTTTACATATAAGTTGGTGCTATGATTTTATGGTATAATATCAGGGTAATTGAGGAATTTGGTGAAGTTGAAAATAATAAATGTAAGTTAATGAACAACAAAATGTTAATAGCAAGTATAGGAATTTAACTAAAGGTTAAGGATTAGTGATCTGTTTACTTTTAGTGGGTAATCAAGACTTTAATTTGTGATACTGTTACAATTGTTTAGATGAAGCAAATTTTGAAATAAGTACAAGAAAGGAACAGTTATATATATATATATATATATATATGGACACACACACATATACATATATATTGGAAAATGAAGAAAACTTGGAAGAAATTAAGGGAATAGGGGACTTGAAATTAAAAAAAAAAGAAATTCATGTTGATAAAGTTTATTGAAGTAAAAGATCTTTAATTAGTAAATAAGTTAGAAAGAAAGTAAATGAGACTGAGCAAGGATAAATAAAAGAATTGAGTTATATATGTGAATTGAGAAATCAGGAAGAAATTAACTATTAAGTAGGAATTTTCATATGATTTCACATGCAATGACAAAGGTTAAAAAGGAAATGAACCATGAAAGGAGCCACATTCCTGCATAGCAGGTGAGTGGAAATCTTCCTCTTCTTTCTTTCTTCTAAATGAAAGTTGAATTATGCTTGAATTCACGTGGACTGAAATGTTTTATAATGATGAATGTATTTCTTTGAAAGTTCATAAAATTGACATTTTCTTTAAAAGAAAGTTTATATGAATGTTATATGAAATGATGTTTCACGATGTTTAAAGAAATGTTTGAGTTGATTGAAATGTGATTTATGATGCATGAAAACCCCAAAATTTATATCTAATGTTATGATATGGCACCTACAGGCGAAGGTGCCTATATGGCTCAAATTGACCAAATGAACGCTGCCCAGGCGAAGGAGCCTATGTGCTAGCTATGACTCAAGCTATTTGTTATGCAGCCTAGGGCGAAGGGTTCATAAGGTACCTATGGCCCAAGCTGGTGTCTACGCGCGTATGACTTGATGTTATGATCATGGTATGTTGGATACTCTTTGGGGAAAATTCTTTGACGATCTGGAAATGAAATGATTTCTATGAAGTCTTCTGATGCATTTTATGATGAATGTTAAATGAGATGATGTTCACAACATGTTTTAATATGCAATGATTTTATTCATGTTGACGTTGTGCTGAGATAACAGTTTTCAGATTATGAAATTCTCTTATTGACTTTTTCACCTTATTCGTGATCTTTCAAAGGATATAACGTGATTCTCAAGGCAAGTTTATTTAAAAACTCCACTCACTGGGCTTATTACCTCACAAGTTTTTCAAATGATTTTCTTCTCAGGTAGCAATTGGAGTTAGGGCAACACATTATGGTCGAGTATGCTATTTCAAGAATTCAAGCCACCACATAGGAATTGTTATTGGTTTGTTGATATCCTGAAGGATAGGCTTTAATGGGATTAAACTTATTAATATATATTGAGTCTTCTCATGTGAATCATACTCAGCTTAGTATAATTCTCCAATTATAAGATGATGTTACTTATAACGAGAAATTAGCATATTGTGATGTGTTAATGTGTTGGTGTTGTTATTGGGGAGTATACATGTTGGGTTTTGTTAATAAAATAAGGGAGATGCTGTCAAAATGTTCTAGGATTATTAGTATGTGCACGAGCCTTGACGGTAAATTCTGACTTCTAGCTGGAATTTATCGTTAGCGCACGTCACACTTCTAGTAAGCTAGAGATACTGGGAGTGGGGCGTGTCACTAAAGTTGTAAACCTACTATTATTTGTGTTATGCTATTAATATGTTGTGACTTTGTACTTTCTGATGTTATTTTCTGCTTTTCTGTTTTCTTAGCTCAAGTCGTTTTTCTAGTAACTTAGTTTCGCAAGGAGTTTGCAATATTGCATCGTGCTAATAAAATTATCTTCCAGTTTAAACATGTGTTTCATCAAGCGTAGTCTATCATTTTATAATTGTATAAAGTATTTTTTTTCCCTAAATTATGCAGTTCGTATATCGCAAACTCGTACATTCAACTGCATTTTTTTAATTTAAGTACAAAAAATAGTATGAAGATAACTTCAATACTATAAAAATTAGAATAATATCTAAGACAATATCTAAGTGAAAACATAATAATGAAAAAGCATAAAATGCCTATAGGACCTTCAAATTGTTAAACATGTCTTGCAAACATACCGACGAGTAATGGATGGTGTTGGAAGCACCGACAGGGCCGTTGGTGATTTTAGACGACCGCTCCTTCTCACTGGTGTTTACCGACCAATGGTACAGTTGGTCGGTAGTCACCGACGGTATATATAAAGTGATCGGCAACTACCAACAAACAGAGTAAGTCGTCAATAATCGCTCTTCCGATCTGCACTGGTGATCGGTAATCACTGACTGGGCATATGTCTTACTAATATACCATTATTTAATTTAATTTAATGGTTAGTTATTATAATTATTAATTTAGATTAGATATTACTCAAATTATGAATATGAATTACAAAAACTTATTTATCAATAAGGGTGTTGTTGATTGCTAACGATTTTTCCGAGTTTTAATAGAAACTGAAAATGGAGTTTCTACATATATTCCTACTATTGTGATGTTTGGTTGACTTTTTTTTTCCATGGAAAACATTTTCGCACTTTTTGTCACATGATCACATCTTCTTTGGAAACAAGGAAAATATTTTCGCATAGGGGTATTTATTTCAAGTAATTCATATGTTTTCTTGTGAATTCACTTTTCAATCAACACGTTACAATTTATTTTTTAGGAAATTTAATTGACATGATTTTTTCCAAGTAAATTTCATACTTGTAATCAAACGCATCTCGTTTTAGTCCTTGTGAAAAAGCAAAAAAGTATATATAAAAGGGATGGGGAAGATAAAATCTTTAACAACTGGAAATTTTTTCAACCATCAAATTTAAAAATATCTTCTTGAAATTTCAAATGCCATATTTGTCTGCATAGAAAACAAAGCCCTCTTTGGTTTTTACTAATACAAATTTGTTGTGATTTCTTCATCTCTCTTTCTAAATATCAATACCTAACTCTATTTGTCCTTCTAAAGAAATGATCCCATTCATGCTTGTCTGTCTTCCCAAATGTATAATACTTCCAACTATTTTCTTCATCAAATTCACTACTAGAATTCCTTCCTTCTCTTTTCTCCTTTCTCAATGTCTCAACCCTTTCAATAACTCCTTTTATGGTTAAATCAAATGCATCTTGAAATTTCTTGAGTTGAGCCCTTGGATTGTTGTAGATTACGTTCGGGATTAGTCTTATGACCTCTTCTCTCATTGCCGTTATCTTTCTTCCCGAAATTTGAGATAATATCCTTTCAATGTTTGCTTTCTTCTTTTTTACATCGTCCTCTGGTATGAGTACTGAATATTTGGTGTAGTCTTTGGGTAGATGCCATAGATATTGGACATAAGCCGAAGCAGGACTGAAGAAGACTGGAATGCAACCTGCCAAAATCGAATCAAATGTTGATCGCCTAGTGAACGAATCCCCTGAAGGTTGCAAGCAAAAAACTGAACTTTGAAACAATTTCATGACATGAACTGGCTTCATACACTTGTTCTTATCATTCTTGCATTCTAGCAATCTACATTTTCGCCTTGATCCATTGCATTGCTCTATGATCTCGCTTCGGATTGAGTCCTCCATATTTGGGCGAGGAGCGCCCGCAAAGCAAAAAAGGTTTCGTCTTTTCAGTCTCCTAACTTTGCTCTGCCATAGAATAACTTCATTGTCATTTGAAGGATGGAAATATGTGGGATATGGCACGGCAAAATCATTGTGGTCCCAAGGGCTCGATTCGATAGTTACCATTGTCATGTTTTGAGACTCGGGTAAGAGCATAAGCTTATTGCCCCATCCAGAGTCCTCGTCGATTACCCTTCTGAAATCCCATGTAATTCGTCCTATAACCAAGAAATGATCCTTTCCTCCCATAACACTCCACTCGGGTTTCGCCCTCAACCATTTAATCAAATCTCTTGAATCCGAATCTCTCACCGAAGTGTTGGACCGATCCCATAAGTACCGGGCAACATCAAGCCCCGAGTAATATGGAACGTAAATCGCAGCTGCTTGTGAGGAGTCTTTTGTTAGGCATTCATACCTCTTCATTCTGCTATGAAATATGACATCTAAAGAGAACTGATGAGTCTCAAAAAAACCAGAACTCAAAAAAAGCCTTTGTGGATTTCCTAGCCTAGAACCAAGTCCATCATTCTCAAAATAATGACACATATCATTCCATTTGTTTAGCAAATTGCATCCCTTTACCAAATCAACGTTGAATCGACTAGGCAAATCTTGAACATAAACATACCGCCCTCTGCATGGATCGACCCTTTTTTGGTCTCTATCTAGTGATACTAATAAAGGCTCCAATTCCTTCTTAAGACCCTCAAAATCTTCAATGGTATCATTTTCAGCCGTGAATTTTTTAGCAACTGGTCTTGCATTGCTCTCTTTATGAATCGTTGTTGCATTGCTCAACACCTGATTGGCCTCAGGAAATATGCTAACATTTTTGTCATCCACATTAGTTTCTCGAATGGGATCTGAATCCAATGGTTTAACAAAATTTTGTTCATCGCGTGGTATTGAAAGAGGGAACCAATCAACCCGATAGACTAACAAATACCAGAAAATAAACAAGAAAATAAACAAGAACCAAAATTTGTTACGAGACCTTGTCAAGATTGAGTTATCCATATGTCTTCTTCACTAGAGCCGATTCCTGACCACCATTAATTTCTGCAAACATTGGTGATCAGACAAGAGAACATATGCAGAACAAAAAATGGATCAAATTTATTCTCAAATTGTTTTTCAAAGTTTCAGTTAGATCAGAATAAAAGGGCTGAAATTGTTTATAATCATGAGAGGATTTTTTGGGTGGTCTGTAAGAATAAAGGTTGAATGAAATGAAATTTGTAACTTGAGATTAGTGGTTTTATCTAAATATGGCATATCTAAACTTTAAAGGACAATATTCCTTAGAGAACATGGTAACCTTTACATGGACAAATACTAAAAATAGGAAAATAATCCCATAATTCACGAGTCAATAAACATTTTCAACTTGTCATTTTTGCTCTGAATCTGGTAGTCCAAAAATTACCATCAAAGCATCCTCTGCCACATTTGTTGGATTCGTGGCTCCGAAGGGCAGTAATGGGGAGGAGTCCGCCTTACTCTTCACCTGAGTCGGAGCTTGAGATCAAAATTCAATCACGGCAGATGGATACACATCCGGTAGGCATCCCTCCTTTGCGCCACCGCCACAATAGCCGTCCCCGGCCGCCGCCTCCACCACCCCACCAGCCCTTCAAGAAATGGTTTGCTTGGCTTGTGCCAACCATTGTTGTTGCCAACATTGTCCTATTCATTGTTGCAATGTACATGAATAATTGTCCTGATCACTCTACCAAGTGCATTGGCACCTCGACTTTAGGCCGATTTGCATTCCAGAGTATGAGAGAGAACCCGTTGCTTGGTCCATCTGCTACCACGTGAGTTCATATATCGCCCTGGTTAATCGTCGATTTCTTTCACTAGTTCCTCGATTACATCATGTAAAGGTTATAGAGCCCCTTTAATTAATAGAAAAATACACTTGAAAACAAAAATACTATAGAACCAAAATCTCATTCCCTTACATAATCAATTCATGATGTGCTACAATAAAAAAGAAGTTGATTATGTAAGGGAACGAGATTTTGGTTCTATAGTATTTTTGTTTTCAAGTTTATTTTTCTTTTAATTACAGGGGCTTTATAACCTTTTATGGAGATTGATTGAAAGGATAAAGTGAATTTTCAGGCTACTAAAAATGGGAGCCCTTGAAGCGAAAGAAGTTGTGAACAATCACGAGTCATGGCGTTTGGCCTCTTGTATGTGGTTACACGCTGGAGTTTTCCATGTTCTTGCTAATATGGTGAGCCTCTTATTCGTTGGCAATCGGCTTGAACAAGAATTTGGATTTGGTATGTCTCGTCGCGCTCTCTCAAAGTCTCATTTTTTACTTCAAATAACTTAACCATCTTTCAATGTAAAATTCTCGAAATTTATTAAAGAATGTTATAGGTAGAGGTATGATATGTTAAAGTCTTCTAGTCCTTCTGCAGTTCGGATCGGATTGCTATATGTTCTAGCCGGTATTGGAGGCAGTTTGGGCTCGGTTTTGTTCATACGAACAACTATCTCAGTTGGTGCATCTGGTGCATTATTTGGTCTACTTGGAGCAATGCTTTCTGAACTCCTTGTTAATTGGACAATATATGAAAACAAGGTATCTTAAAAGGTTCTATTAGGCTATCTTAGAATTTTCTCTTATTTGTTCTTTAACTGCTTGGTTTATGTTCTAATGATCAGTTGCAAGCACTATTAAATCTCCTTATCATCATAATTATTAATCTCTCGGTCGGGATCCTCCCTCATGTCGATAACTTTGCACATCTTGGAGGATTTCTTACTGGGTTTCTACTCGGTTTCGTCCTACTTATTCGTCCTCAATACGGGTGGGTGAGCAAAAGAAAAGTTCCAGCCGGTTACGTAGCACCTTCTAGCAAATCCAAATACAAAATATATCAGTACATAATGTTAACAGTTGCAACGTTGCTTCTAATAGCGGGGTAAGTTTCATTTGGAGTTTTGGAGTAAATTTTGAGTAATCCAAACTAGTGGGAACTGATAAGAACATTTCTAGTACTCCACCTATGATACTTTAACACGTGTACTTCAAACAAATAAAAGACTAACAAGTGGATTAGGGGGCTTAGTTAATTGATTAACTGGGACAGTTAAGTCTACTTGTCTAATTTTTATTTGTCAGAAGTACTGAGGTTACACTCCCTTAGAGTACTAGAAAAATTTCTAAGGAACTCTCTTAATTGATTAATAATTGAGATTTCCATGTCTAAGTGTCTCATTTTTATTGGTACTTTTGGAGTATTTGAACTCTTGTGAGTATTTTACTCAATTCGTGTGTAACTCTTGGTGATTTTTTAAATTCTTACTTTTCATTTTAGATTTACTGTTGGGCTAGTTTTGCTCCTTAACGGGGTTGACGGCAATGAGCATTGCTCGTGGTGTCATTACCTAAGTTGCTTCCCTACGCCATTGTGGACTTGTGATGAAGGATGCTTGGTAATAACTCTATAATAGTACTCTTTATGTACTTCTCGTGTTTTTGAATTCGTTTTATTTTATTGCTAATGACGAATTTTGTGCCATCCACAG
Source organism: Nyctanthes arbor-tristis (assembly GCA_963692815.1). NCBI lineage: Eukaryota > Viridiplantae > Streptophyta > Magnoliopsida > Lamiales > Oleaceae > Nyctanthes > Nyctanthes arbor-tristis. Next base: position 2,411 of record CAVNYN010203824.1, on the reverse strand, counting down.
ACCAGCCAAGTGGGCAATCAGTTGAACATTACATGCTTACAAAGCCATAAAAGCAAGATATACATATTGGGCAATGGAAACTTAACTTCACAGTTTGAGAAGCTTTGTACAGACTTGTGTACATGATGTATGCAAACTCCAACTAGCTTTATTACTGAACAGTCAATGTTAAACATACATTGCAAATTATTTTTAAAATTTTTAATGTTAATAGTATATTCATACTCTGTGTTAATTTGATTTAGATTTTTGAGAATTGATTTTGTGAAAAAGTGATTCTTTAGGAGAATATGTGTTTGAAAGTAAAGAAAAATTATGAATCTACGGGAAAAATTATTTTAATAAATAAATGTGTGGCTGACAATGAATTTGAACGAGAATTGATTTTGGAGAATTAAAATAATAGAGAGTTTCATTTTTTTTGTGGTTACGCACCATCACGAGCACCTACACCTGCCAGCCCCTAGGCCTTGGTGTAGGAAGTAAATCGCGAGATGTGCCTAGTTGGACATGGTTAGTGTGTGTTTCCACTGACTTCCCCAAGGCCTCCTTAGGATTCGAACATTTGATGTTCTCCAACTATGTATTTTTTTCTCCTTTTTTCTCCTACCGCCTTAGCTCAGCTCTGCCCCAGGGACATCAAGCAGAGTTTTTAATTTGATTGCAATGTGTGTGTGGACCAATGGAGAACTCGAACACTGGTGGTGATATGGGGGTGATCATCTAGAAAATTGTTAACTTGATGGACGAACGCTCCATTTCTAGATGTGAGTTTGTGAGGTGAAAGGCTATAGAATAGCTCATTGTATTGCTAGGTTCCGAATTGAAAAGTGCACTTCGGTTACTTGGAAGGATAAGCCTCTGGACTTTGTGACTACTTGTATTTTAGATGATTTGAATTAATGGAAGTTTAAAAATATGATCTTGTAATTCTTAAAGTGAGTTGATGTTTTTTATCTTTTGTCTTGAATTCTCTACATTTATAAGAGAGCAAAGTTGTTGGCACTCATAAGACGTCATGGTGATGCCATTTTTTTTGGCCCCCGTGAACTTGATTTCGGTTTTCTTTTTCTTTTCTTTTTCCTTTGTTTTTCCCTTTCTTTCTTTTCTTTCCCTTCCATTTTTCTAAAATTAACATTACCTTGTTTTTTTTGGGAGGGAGGATACAAAGGGGGTGGGAGGTATATGGGATTCGAACTCAAGAACTCTCAGTGAGGAGTTAAGCTTTTAACCACTAGACCAACCCGTTTGATCCCAAATTAACATTATTTCTAACTTCTAAGTTATAGGACAAAATGGATGTTAAATTAGATATTTATAAATGTTATCATGGGCTAAAATGTAGAAACCAACTAAGAAAATATCGTTCATACATAAGCACGTCAAATATTGGAAACGTATTGTTAACCTCTAAAAATGGCTCCTCAGTGGCTAACAGATCCAACTACTCTCCGTCTCCTACGTAGATTTGATCTATGTATTTGCATAGCCACTAAAAGACATTGGCAGACGTTATCTGACAGCCAAATCAGCTAGCCAATATATTGTTACGGGTGCGGGTAATATAAATTGTAGAAGTGACAGCTGTGGAGTCAGGTATAATGTGTTTAGTTCACTTGCTTCACTTCCCATACCATGCGGAGAGCGGGCTATTTATAGCCAATATAAAGAAGTTACCTTTTAAAATGTCAATAATACTCTCGTAAAATAAGCCATATCAATATTATCACCCCCACATATTATGCTGAGCCAAATGCATTCATGGTAACTTGATGGACGAACACTCCATTTCTAGATGTGAGTTTGTGAGGTGAAAGGCTAATAGAGTAGCTCATTGTGACTACTTGTATTTTGGATTATCTGAATTAATGGAAGTTTAAAAAAATGATTTTGTAATTCTTTAGTGAGTTGATGTTTCTTAATCTTTTGTCTTGAATTCTCTACATTTTGAAAAGAATTAAATAATACAAATCCCAACTTTCTAAATAATTAAATTATTTCCTAACATATATATATATATATATAAAATATTTATCACTACAACTGTGGGTAAAATTACTAGTAAAAAAATCATGTTTTCAATTTATTTATACAGTTATTTAATCCATAGTATATGGTTAACTTTTCGGGGGCGAAAAAATGAAAAAGGAAAAAAGAAAAAAATTAGAGATGGAAGGGAGGAAGAAAAGTTAAATCTTTTATTAAGAAAAAAAAATATTTACTTTATGTAATAAACTATAAGAAAAGAATAGGAAAATAGAGAGAAAAGTTGAAGAAAAAACTCTTGAATTGTATTTTCATTCACAATAGATGATGTCTATTTATACACGTAGAAGTGTGTCGCCTAAGAAAGACTTGGAACACAAGTCAACTAACTTGGAGTGGTAGCTAAGAAAACTAATGGCGGCTAG
>CAVNYN010203823.1:0-14969 GCA_963692815.1 Nyctanthes arbor-tristis | reverse complement strand
GTTACCCACCCCGTTAAAAGATAACTAAGACAATGAGGAAAAAATGGAATTAAAACTACATGAAAAGTCATCTTAGATATCACGTCAATTTCATCTTTAACATCTAGATTCGAAACTTTACATGGGACAAAATATTTTTTTCAAAAAAAGAAAAAAAAAAGAGAGAGACCTGGTATTGGGGCAGGGCAGGTCAGGGCGGCCACAACCCGTTCCAACCCCGATAAGACTTTGAGCCCAAATTTTTCACCCCGTATCCGCTTGGATATTTAACGGGCCGGGTATTCGCGAGTATCGTGTAATACCCGTCCCGTTGCCATTCCTACACATCATAGTTGTAAGATAAAAACCCGCTTTTTTTCCATTACGATAATGTATCTTCACTTTCTTTGTTCTCGTAAGCTTGCAGGCATGGCAGCCAAGTGCCGCAGCGGCGGTGGCATCAACCACAAGGCCGTGAATAATCTATGATCTGGAGACTTTCATGATTATTGGTTGGGATAAGCAATTGATACCAGAAATTTAATAAAAGCTTGAACCACTATCACCAAATACTATACATGATACCATTTTGACTGCACAAATCATAATATAGCTTAATCCTAATTTCTCATTTTTGCAGATAACTAAAGTAACACCTCAAACAACAAAATATTCAAACCAAGCTCCAAAAAAGTTGAACTCATAAATTTAATCAAAGAAAAGTTTTCTTTCTTTCTAATCTTTTATTTTTTGGGGAAAAATCGAGAATAAATGTGTGCACAAAATATCAAATACATGCATGTATAAATGAAAATAAAGGTAAAGAATCTGAAGATTCCCCTCTAATCACAGGCCAGTTTGCGCATATGAATTATAGGTAAAGAATATCATTATTTATTGATTTCCTCTCATCACATCACTATTGAGTTATAGGAATGTAGGCTTAATTTTCAGTTTCCTCAAGGAAAAACATGAATTGTTGGAAATGGTGGTGTGCGAACGGAGTTCTTAAAGATTATTGAATGGGGGAGATGAAGCAGGCGTGGAATGTTGTGAGAGAAGATAAAAAAGATGAAGAAATGGGTTTTGTGGCAATTTGATTTCGCTACTATTTTTTTTTTAACTTTTAAAATGAGGGTTAAAAAAAATATGAATGCGTTGTGGTGTGATAATTAAAAATATAAATTATTTGTGGTGGGTATAGAATGTGGTGTGAGAATTAACTATATTGTGGTGGCAATATAATTCCGCCACTAAATTATCTTGGTTTGATAATTGATCAACTTGAGAAAAAGGTTTTTAATAAAAGTTCAATTCAATTTTTTTAAGATAAAGATCAAGGAGATGAGTTCAAGGACTTCAAGTTGAAACAGGACTCGACTTGGAACAAATATATATATATATATATATATATATATATAAACAAATAATTTGGAACTCCAAATTTCCCTACTTTCATGCACATAAATATATTACTATACTCTAAAGCCCTATCTGCCTCCCGCGAGAGATCTAGAATATGGACGAGATTATACAACTTGCAAAATTCCACTTCGAACGATCATCTGAGGAGTTCAAAACTCAGACGAGGGAGGCGTTTAGATCTATAGACACCGATAATGATGGAAAAATCAGCTGGGTCGACTTTTACCACTACTTGCAACCAGTCTCCGTCACGTTTGAGCCCAAGTTAATGTTTTTCTTCGCGACATCCGATACTTGAAACAATTTGCATCCGACCGCGACGGTACTGTTGATTTTGATCATTTTCTGGCCAACTGGTATACAGTTGAAGTTGGTATGCCTATTTGTTACTTGTGTGACAAGCTTCTTCCCGGCCCCTACTTCTCGTGCTTGCGGTGCCAAAAGGAAGGCGGATATTTTGACCTGTGTTGTGCTTGCTATGGCCGTGGACAATTCGATCACCACCACTCTTCTGCCGAATTTTTAGATAACCTTTCCTTGCTTGAATCTTTCATTCAATTGCCCACGGTAATATAATTTCACTCTCTTGTAATGGTCTATATTCTAGTTTTTAGTGTATTGACTACTATAAAAATGTTCAAAAACCTCATAGAGGTTTTGTAACGAAATCTCCAACCCATATGGCTTGCATGCGTCGATTGTTGTCATGTGTATTTTAAATTCATGTGATATGCATCCTTCCATGAACATGGAGAATAGGTTTTGTTACAAAATCTTTAAAAGGTTTTTGAATACTACTCTTGACTACTTACTGATCTTGTTGAAGCAATAGTGCTTTCCAATTAATAGTGATGATAAACGTTATATAACTAGTTAGCTGCATCTTTTTTTTTTTTTTTCACTCTAGAATGTAAGTCATGATGACCAGGGGTCCCGCGATGACAGAGTTGGGAGACAAGAGGGATCCGAAAGTGTAACAACAACAGCAGCAGCAACGGCATCAGCATTGTCCTCAACTAACAACCAACATGACAAGAAGTCGAGCAAAGAAGACGATAATTCGGCAGCCTCATCAACAACTAGCATGCCTATAGAAAGCCAAATGGCATCGTTGGAGTCTAGACTTCGGAAAGTTGAAAAACATAAAGAATCCGCCATGGACATGATTTTCAGAATGTTCATTATGCCCATTATAACAATTGCTCTAATTTCTCTCTGTTCGTCTTGAACTCATCATTTTTTGTCTTCTTTTCCAAATTGTCGTTATTTTCCTTCCCAAACGTAGGTTACCAGTACCAAAGTAGAATGATTTAGGTTTTTCTTTTTGGTTTTATTTTCTTAGGAGTTGTTCTATTATAATAATAATAATAATAATAATAATAATAATAATAATAATAATAATTATTATTATTATTATTATTATTAAGAAGTTCAAACTGTCATAAGCTGGCCTCTGCGACAAGTACATTTTGGTTTTCTTAATTTTATATATTTTGATTTGAGTAAATTAATTTATTTCAGTCGTCATATATAGCCTGTGTATTAATTTCGGATAGTTCTTTTATTGTTTTTTTAATTTCCATCAAGTTTCTATGCTTTACTCAAACAAATAATTTAATACCTTGAATCTATCGAAATATTCCAAAACAAAAAGAAGCAAGAGCGTCGTCGACTTTTATAAGTTCTGTCATGCAGATAACGTTGTGCTTGTTCCCATCGAGGAGATTTCAATATGAAGCAATCGTCTCACAAGTTTCTTATGACAACCTTCAATTGGAAGGATCAAATACACAATACATGTACTTTTCTCTTCTATTGTCTCAACAAAAAATAAACGGCTGAAATGGAAAATCTTGCTTTGATTTCATAATAATGTTCCTGACTTGATGATTGCGTAAAACTTTGATATGGAGTTTTTTGTGGAAAACACAACTCAACATGCATGTAAATTTAGTTCCGGGAAGGAAGTCCCAAGCTTGAACTATATTCATCCCTTCCCTCCCAACTCCTATTTTGCCCTTGAGAAATCCTGGAACCGGAGTCCACATGTAATGTAAAGGCCAAAAGAGAAAATTTCATTATAGTCAAAGATAATAATAGTAAGTATTATTATAAGAGGAATTTTATTTTTTTTTGTCCCAGATTCGAAATATAAAAAGGCGTGGGAGGACGTTGCAGATGTCCGGGGCGGGCACCACTTCATCTATTCTAAGGCTAGAAGACCACTGAAAGACACCCATGACTAGAGCATGTTGTGAAAGTAGCACACTGGGCGGTGAAAAAAAAGAAAACTTAGTCATAATAGGCTGCCACCACAAAGCGTCTCAATTCAGATTTTGGTAGAATTTTTAATCTTCATGGATTTGAACATAATAATTTGTGAGTGGGATTTTAAGAGAATTGTGAGTTATTGTTTCTCCAAATTTGTCGCACTGCAAACTTTTCCGGTTGGACCAAGGTCAATTCAGATGACCAAATTCTAACAAACTTCAATATTATTTTTCATGCACTTTGAAGATTACAAATTGGATTTTTGAAATATTTATTAACTAGTCTTCCAAATGGAAAAAAAATCCAGTACATTAGATATTCTTAGCCAATCTAAAACTCATGCCAAATTAAATATATAACAAATCGGGACCCCCTAAATTCACGTATAGATTCTTGATTGACGTGTGATTTTTTAATTGACTAGAACTACCGGGTTTAGTACTCTCGGAGTCCTGGAATTTTTTCCATCTTCCAACTCTAGTTAGCTAAGAAGATAAAGATAAGTTTGATGTTTGTTAAGTTGGAACTAGCAAAGTTCAAACGGACACAACCACTGCATGCGTACGTAAAAATGGAAAGGGAACGCTATAAATTATAAATATATATACGAACGATACCTGTATCCTGTAAAATTCTACTACGCAGCTTCATTATTATTAGTTCAATGGAAAACATTATAAAAACTGCAAAATCACAGTATGAAAGATTACCCGAAGAGCATAAAGATTATATGAGGCAGAGTTTTAGATCTATAGACACAGATAATGATGGAAAAATCGACCTCATGGAGTTGTGTCACTACTTGCAACCCACAGAACCTAAGTACTTAATCCAAACCCTCCAATATCTGAAGCATTTTGCCGACGACAGCAATGGAAAACTGGATTTTGATCGTTTTGTGGCGCTCTGGTACGAATCCGGCCCGATGCTTGTTCATAAATCGTGGCCGTGGGCGAAGATATTACCCGCTTTATACATCAGGTGCAGCTGGTGTGGTGGCTTTGTATTTAACCTTTGTCATGCTTGTTCCTGCGGACAACGATTCAGTCACCATCATTCATCTCCCGGATATGGGCATATTAGTTCGGCCTCATTTATGCCTCATATGTTGTATTTTGGACCACGGGTAAGTGATTTCACGTGAATCTTGGAATCTCGAGTTTAAGACAACATAATAAACGATATCACGAATTTATTTAGGAAAATCTCATATACATGTGAATTGTGAACTGGCGTGTTAAGCTTTCAGATTGAATGGCTTTGACATCTCGTTGTTATAGTCTAATTGCTAACGTTTATATTGATTTCTTTTCAAGTTTTAGTATTACATAATTAAGTTCTACTGGTGAAATTTTTGAGAATTTTCCTTTGCCAAATCTGAAAAGGTTGCAAGTCCAACGGCACACTCAAGAACTCAGCACAATATTAATGTTAAGAATCAGACAGTATTGGGGAGCACAACAAAATTTGCAGCAGCAGCAACATCGACAGCTACTCAGGATGCTAAGGTTGGGAATTCAACGGGATTCAGGAGCATAACATCTTCAGCAACAACTGTAACTGGTCAAGATGGTAAGGTTGAGAGTCAGATGGGATCCGAAAGCACAAAAAAAATTGTTTTTGCAGTCAGAATTGGCAAGCCTAGTGATCAGAAGTCGAGCGAGGAGGGCAATAAGAATGGGAATCAGAAGGCCACCAGAAGAACAGTAAAATTTGCTGCTGCTGCAGCATCATCAGCAACTGGCGAACTTGGTGACAAGAAATCGAGTGAGGAGAATGTTAAGGTTGAGAATCAAAAGGGATCCAGAGCACAGTAACATCTGCAGCAGTAGAAGCAGGCAAGTGTAGTGATAAGAAGCCGGTCAAGGAGGGTGATAACAATGGTAATCAAAAGGCATCGTCAGCACCAGCAACAAGCGAAATTCACTATAAGAAGTTGAGTGAAGAGGGTGCTAAGGATGATGATACAACATTAGTATCATCGTCCTCCGCAAGTAGTACGAGGAAAGCAGAATCATTGGAGCCTAGACTTCAGAATCTTGAGAACATTCAATAGGAGGAAGACAGCACTTGGAAGTTTCCTTACATGTTTCTTATAGCCTTTGTGGTTGCCGTAATTCTGAAGATAGTAATTCGGTTGATGGATGACTACAATGTGAGGAGTTATATTTAATTAATAGTACTATATATTGATACCTCTCTTTTTCCTTCCTTTCTCAGGATTAATTTTTCCTGTTTAATTTCATTCATTCATTTAGTTGACTGATTTATTACTACTACTACTACTACTACTACTACTACTACTACTACTACTACTACTACTAGTATTATTATTATTATTATTGTTATTGATTGAAACTCTCTTAATTAGGTTTGGTAATTTTTCTGATTTATATAGACATTCTGGTTGAGCATTCATTTATCAAGATTTTTTTTTTTGGTGTGAGTATTACAATGGGATTGTACTCTTGACCAATGGTGTAAACAATTAACAAAGATGCCACTAGACTACACAGGTTTTGGCTCCATTTATCAAGATTTTACCATTGGGGTGCATGGTTTTGATTTTTTTAAGACTTTATTTTGTGAAAAAGTCTTATGTTCCATCAAGTCGTGATTAAGACTTAATAAAATTGAAGAAAGCCACGTGTATATGTATTCTAAAATAGATGACATTTAACTTGATTCCAGTTGACAGTTGCTGATTGTTTATAAATAAAAACCAGTTGAATGCTTAAGCAGTCAAATTGAAGTTGCTGGAAACAGATAGATTTCTAGTCAACATGCTTAAAATAGGGAATTGTAGTTTTACAATTCTACTTGGCTGATAAAACTCCTAAAAAACTTGGCTCATTGGATCTCCTTTTTCTTGAATCTTTTTAAAATTCCTCTATAAACACTAGTCATGATTTCAGTCACTGGAGACTGTCTAGCCTCAACAGAGAGATGGATGATATGATAGAAGTTGCAAAAGTAATCTATGAAGGAGCATCTCTGAAGACAAAAATCAGTTAAGAAAGATGTTCAGAAATGAGCAGATAAGGATGGAAAAGTGAGCATCAATGATTTTTTTGAGTTCTGTCATGGAATCTCTGCCTCTGATACGGAGTTTGAATCTGAGTTCTCCAATGAAGAGATCCAATATTGCAACCTGTCATTAAGATACTAAGCCACACCCCTGCCCCTGGGTGCCTTTCAACCCACAATTAAGTTTATGCAATGTATATCTAAAAGTGAAAAATTTCTGTGGATACATTGGTAACATATATACAATTAATCGAATTTTGGGTGAAATTATGTAAGTTGGAATTATCTCTAGATTTCAGTACTACTAGTGTTACAGAATCCTGATAACTCTTTTAACCTATGTTGTGATTGTTACTGGTCATGACAGACGATCTTAGTTTCTGGACAACTACACATTTTCTCGAAATCTAGCAGGATTCAGTTAAGTATTAATAATAAGGTAATACACTGTACAATCAAATATTGACTTTCCGGTACATGTAAACAGTAAAATAGTAAATTCTACTCAACAATTATTTATTTCTGGCAGCCAGTTTGATCTTCTTCTATCCTCAGATATGGCCTATGAAGGTGAGTTTGCATCATCAGCATGCCAAAGGATGTTGTTTGGAAACAAATACCTAACACTCTTTATTAGAGGCTGTCTGACAATTCGACCGAGGTTGCAAGATAGCTGGTCGCCTAAAAATGATGAGGGAGAAAAAATAGTTTATAAGTATAAGAAAGACAGAGAAGTTTCTTTTTTCTTTTTTGAAAATAACAGAGAAGTTTCTTGTTGATATAAAACATTCACACAAAAAAAAAAAAGGGTTCAGAATACATAGCTGTAATATTAACTCTTGCACAACTCCAGAAATCCACTCGACTTCTCATGACATGAACTGCTAGATAGCAAAAACTGTGGACAATCCATGTACCAAATATCAGCTGCCAGAGCACATTTGTCAGGCAAAATCCAGTTTCATAAGATTGTGCAACGAGTGCCTGATATATTTCCAACTGCGATTGCTGCTTCAAATGCTTTAAGCGCTACATTCCATTTGTCCTAATATTATAATTAGAAAATCCAGGAATTTGGTTAGAATTTTTCAAGCAAATAATAAGTAAAGAATCCAGAACGCTAACCACTTCATTTGCTGGAACAATTGCTGTTGAAGAATTAGGAACTGGATTGGACTGATGTACAATGTATGTATTGTAAGTTGTCTGCAAAACATAGAATTGTCAATATATGGTAGCTAAAGATCTGTAACATTCCTTTTATATGAAAAAATGTGTGATGCATTACCTTATAGTTTTTGATCCTCAGTGAGTCTGAAGAATCTCGTTTGGTTTGGAGCAAAGTGTAGTTGTCCAAAAACTGAGTGCGGCCGTTGTGATTGTGACTACATCTTGTAGAGTGATAACACTCACGACATACGGTGTAAGAGCTTTGAGGATTCTTATAGCACTCGACACACGAGAAAAATATTCCTGGAATGAAATCCCCACAGAAATTGCAAAATGGCCTTCCACTTTTGATGATGTAATATAGAGTCATTACGTCCCAGAAATCGAGAGTGCCATTACCATCCTTGGCTAGCTGCTTGAAAAAGTTACGATTACTCATCTGGTAATGGCCCACTTGTCCTGTGAAAGACAGGAACTCTGGCAGGTCTATCTGGCCATCGTGATCACTATCCATAGCATTGAAGAACTGATGTGCTAAAGCCAGGAATTCTTGAGAGCTTGCACGATAATGAGCGTTTGCAATCTCTCGTAGCTCTTCCATATCTTCCTGTCAATATTTCAAGGATCAAATATTTGTTTAGGTTAAATATTTACTGTAATAAATCATCGTGTTTGAATTATTTAGAGGTGGAAACTACCTTTGCTGAAGTTTTTTGTTCTTCCATCAGATGACGCCTAAATAATGTAAGTATAGAATGGTGATCCAAAAAGTTGTTTGATGAGTGCTCGTGTTCGAAATTCCCATCTCCATAGCAGTCACAGCAGAGGTCGTATGTCATAAAGCCTTTTCCTAGACAGAGACGACAAGAAAAGTACGGTCCAAGTAGTAAATCACCACAACCAGCACAATAGGAGATTCGATCCTTATTCTCTATGTAGTGAAGAGTGAGAAATTCTTCAAAATCTAGAGCTCAATCTCTATTCACGTCCAGTTTTTCAAGGACCTCATCATCTGTTAACCACGATGGCATTCCTGAATTCTTGAACTCACGAAAACTTACTTCCCCATCACCATTTAGATCCATTCTCTTGAAGTGTGCTCTAGCCGAGTCCATTTCCCCTTCACTTGCTCTTCTGTAGTAAGCTATTGCCTGTTTTCTAAACCCTTCCATCTCTTTCTGTCAGTTTCCAATCATTAACAACTATGAGGTGAATAAAGTGATCAGCATGTAAAGGAATAATATCATTTTTTCCCAAGAAATATTCCTGTATTATTAGCTTCCATTGAGTCTTTTCTTCATTAGCCAGATGCTTCGTGAACTGTATTACTAGAGAATGGCTGTCGAAGAAGTTACTAATTGAGTACTCATTCTCGAATTTCTCTTTATGGTAACAATCACAACAAAGGTTGACCGTTTTGGGGTATTTGGAAAGACACAGAAAGCAGGAAAAGAATGAACCAACTAGTAAATTGCTGCAAATATTGCAGCAAATGTTACCAAGTTTCTTAGCCATATATAGAACCAAAACTTCATCAAAATCTAGAGTTCCATCACCATTTGAGTCGAGTTGTTCACAAACTCTGTCATATAATACTCTAGAATGCCTTCTTCTTGCACACTCCTTCAATTCCATGAGGCTTACTTTCCCATCCCCATTTTGATCCAACTTCTTGAAGAATTTGCTTGCTGACTCCTTTTCCTTTTCACTTGTTCTTTGATAGTGAGCTATTGCAATTTCTTTCATTGCTTCCATCCTGCTATATCCCTACTCTCTTTCTCTTACTTTTTCACTTATATATTGTTCTGTTCAGAGCATAGCTTTTATTCTTAGTTACACATGATCAGTAAGTAACCAATGAAAAGGAGAAAACTTGGATTATTGTTCAAGTCAACGGGTATTTGCTTGGCCAAAATATTTTTTAAATGATAGGTTCATCGCAACTAGAAAGCAGAAGATGTCATTTTTTGGTGGGCATCAAGTCTATCCCAAACTGATAAACAAGTCTTGTCTACACCTAATTTACCAGTCAAAACAGAAAAAGCAAAATGAAACAAGAGAATGGACAAGGAGAAATCAAACAAGTCTTTTCCATGACAAGTTCTGAAAGCAGTATTTCTGTTAAGTGGCAGAGCTGGATAAATTTGCCAGAGAAGAAACACGTTACTAATGGCAAACAGCAAAAGTATTTGTTTATTTTAATTGTTTTAACATATTGTGCTATGATACAACTATTAAAAGATAATCAAAGTTGTTGCCTTATACTATGTCAAATGATTCTGTAGTTACAACTAATCACAATATTGTTATTGCAGCCATTTGTTATGTTATTGGCTTTGATTAGTTCCACACTTCATTGGAATTATATTTTGAAGCAATCAAATCTAATAAACTCAATGGAAACAATTCAGTAATCTGAAGAACAATTCCAGAAAACATAGCAAATGCCTCCTTTCAGTTTCTAACCCTCGAAACTGAGAACCTAATGTTCAAAAACTAGCTAAAATACTTGGATTTTCTTCGTTTTCTTGGGAATTTTATTCCTGTTTAATTTTATTCAAATAGTTAGTTGACTGATTTATTATTGAGTAAAACTCTCTTCATTGGCCTTTCCTGCTGTAAAGATAGCTTGCTTTTCATAACTCTACACATTGACTTGGATAAAAATCTAGAAGTTCTACTTATGGTTTCAGTTAAGCACTCCATCTCTCTTGTTCCCTTATTCATTCTTTGTTTTTTTGCTTCAAGTGATGATTGACCTAATAAAAGTCAAACAGAGTGGCAAATATTCAGAAACAGATCACATTTCCTATGAACAGCTGATGACATTTGATGATTGTTTATTGAGAGGGAAAAAAGTTGAATGCTTCAGTTATAGAATTTAAGTTGGTAGATTCAGATTAACATAGTTTGATTATAAAAAGTCAAAGTTTTTTCTAATTTCTATAGCATATGGTTTTGGCAGTTTCTATTCAACTTCAAGAACCAAAATATTTAAATTAGGAATTATTTGTAATTTTACTTGGCTGAGTACAATATGAAACTACATCAGCGGATGATATTATGCCACCAGAAGCCTTCTAGTGCTTGAACATTTTTAGAGAAGCTCAGCTCAACTTATTCTACTTTTCTTGATTTTCTTTATAAGTACTAAAAACAATCTCTGAATCCCGAAAGCCTATATTCAGCAGAGAGATGGATGAGATGATAGAAGTTGCAACATCACATTATGAAAGAGCATCTAAACATGATAAAAACCACGTAAGGAAGGTTTTCAGCAATGTGGATGCAGATAAGAGTGGAAAAGAGAGTATAGTCGAGTCTTTATCAGTTATTACATGGAATCTTTGAATCTGGCATGGAGTTTGATTGGTGTAATAGTCAGTTGTTTCTTTTCTTTATGGGAGTCCAATTTTGATTCTTTAAGAGTTAATTTCACATTTTTTTGGGGCTAATGCTTGGTTAAAAAGCAATAGGGTAAAGGATGTCTTCCAGAGAATGAATATGGCAACAAAATTGATTCTTGAAAAGGGATTTTTGTACACATTATACAACATTTACTGCATTAGTCCTAGGAACAAATATGTGAGTCCAATGTACAGAGGCGCTGATTTATGAAGACGTTGTCATTACAGAAAAATATCTTTTTGTGTTGTTTTCCCATGTATATTGTGAGATTTGCTTTCCTTTTTTTTTTTTTTTTTTTTCTATAGTCCTTTTCCCAGCAAGTCACAATTTAGACTTACAAAAATTGAAGAGTGGCATATACTCTAGAAAGATGACATCTGACTCAAGATCAGTTGATGATGGCACTTCCTGATTGCTCATAAATAAAAACCAGTTGAATCCTTAAGCAGTTCTTTTTTTTTTTTTTAAATATAATATTGAAGAGAGTGGCATATGTTCTACAATAGATCAGTTAACTTGAGGTGAACTAATGATGAAACTTGCTGATTTTTATAAATGAAAAAACAGTTGGATGTTTCAGCAAAGTAATTGAAGTTATTGGTGACTGACAGATACATCATAGAACGTAAGATAAGTCAGATGGTTGTTCTGGTTTTGTACAGGTTTAGTATTTTGACAGTTTCTACGCAACATATTTAAATTACGGAACTGTATGATGCTACTTGGCTGAAGAAACTCCTGAAAACTCAGCTCAACTTATCTCCCTTATCTTGATTTTTCTTCTCTATAACTGCTAGTTATTATCTGAGTACCCTGCAAAGCCCACACTCAGGAAAGAGACGGATGGTATGATAGAAGTTGCAAAGTACACTATGAAAAAGCACCTGCAAAGGGAAAAAATCAGTTCTGGAAGGCATTTAATGATGCAGACGCAAATAATGATGGAAAAGTGAGCATCGTCAAGTTTTTTAAGTTCTGTCAAGGTATCTCCACCTCTGTCACAGAGTTTGAATCTGATTTCTCAGACAGCGGCATCCAAAGCTTAGAACAATTTGATCAACAACCTTGTCACATTTAGGTTGTTACTATCTAAGGTAATATTTGTATTTCATGCTTTCCATTTTTTTTTCTTTTTCTGATATTCGTTTCTTTGTACTTATAGGATTCAAAACAAGAAGAAGACAAGTCGACGAGGAAGAGGAGAAGCTGGGAACTTATACGAGAGTTGAAAACCCAACAACATCAGATGAAAGGCTAATAATATTATTGGAGTCTATGCTGAGAAGTCTTAAAAACTGTGGAGGGGAATCAAGCACCAAGCAAGCTTAAATCAACATGATGAGACCTGCACATTGTGCACTTCTTTTTTCTATTGTCTCAATGGGGAAATAAATGGTTCAAATGGAAAATCATATCCCATGTATCTTTTACAAAGTTTTAATTGGAAAATGGAACTCAAAACCTGTTGTTAAGATACTGAAATACTTTACGCGGAGTCGGGTTACCAATTTCAACCCACGATTATGCAATGGATATTTAAGGGGAAAAAGTTTCTATAAATATGTTTGCCACCAATACACAATTAATCGAATTTCTGTTTGGAATATAATTGGATACTTCATATCATCCCTTTATGTATTATCACTTAATTCATCTCTGGTATGTTGAGCGCTCTATTTAAGAATCCTCACATTATAACTAAACGTAATTCCACATGGTGTGCATATATGCACCCACGTGAGATGGTGAGTTCCATAACGGTACCAGAAAATTTTCATTTAATGCATTTGTGGCAGCACTAACCCTGAAAACTTTGGCAGCAGCCCTTGAAGAGCCCTCCTCAAGGTCAAGTCATTTGCCAAATTGGACTCCGTTTCAGCCCTCAATGTTGAGTCATCATCCGTGCTGGACTCCTAAAAGATTAGTGCATAACAGGGATTTTGCTTGGTAAGTGCCCTAGCAGATGATGAAAAGGCACATTTCCGCTTGACTTGGAGAATCCTGGGACGTATTTGGATATTGTTTTCCAAAGCTTCTAAGATTTTGGTATCTGGTTGTCATTTTTTGAATAATCCTACTTTACTTTATGTTGTTTTGTCGTGCATACACAGTTGATTATAGTTGTGAATGGTTTCTTTTGATAAATATCATCCAGGTTAAGCCCCGGAAACAAGCCATGAACTAAATTACTCTCAACATCTGTTATTCCAATCATCTTTCCAGGAAATGCCTGACGTGAGCATAATTTCCATAAACGGGTGGTGGCGGATCTATATGATAAGCACATCTTAGTTCTTTTATGATATACTTAACCGACTCCTAAAATCTCAGGCTATCAGAAATTCATCAGTTTGAACGTCTCCAGTAGATGTCCTAGCCTATTATGATGAAAACAAGAGTAATGTCATTAAATTAAGGATTAAGTTTAATAAGTACAAAATTGGCCAGTTGTAGGAATCTTTATCATTGTTGACTTTGAACTAGTTATTTCAAATAATATCCCAACATACATGTGACGGATTCCTTTGATCGAGTCTTCTGCATTATGTGAGCCTAGAAGGACGTGTTGACTTGAATAATCATCCAAGCCTTCTGGTTTTCTATCAGTTATTGCTTTAAAACGAATTGACAAAACACAGGACTGCAAAGGCAGAAACACACCACCCATTTTCTCAGCTTCAATCAAACCATTCTCTGTGTGTGTGTGTGTGTGAGAGAGAGAGAGAGAGAGAGAGAGAGAGAGGATGGAAGGGATGAGAGAACTTGCAATAGCTTACTACGAACGAGCAAATGAAGAGGAAAAGGACTTAGTGCGAAAATTCTTTAAAAGAATGGACAAGAATGGCGATGGAAGAGTAAGCCTCCGGGAGTTCAAGGAATGCACGAGTCCATGGTTATCAAATGAGAAAGTCTTCAAGCAACTCGACGCCAAAGGGGATGGAACTCTTAATTTTTATGAGCTTTTGGCTCTTTACTACATGGAGAAGAAGGTCAGAATCTGTAGGTGCAATTGCTGTCGCGACTTACTAGTTGGCCCTTACTTTTCTTGCTTTCTTTGTCTAAGTAAAGTCCCCAAAACATTTGATCTCTGTTGCAATTGTTTCCGCGATGAGAAGTTTGAACATGAGCACTCTTCGAAGAACTTCTTGGATCAACATTCTCTGCTTATGCTGCTCAGAGACCGTTTAACAGACGAGCAAAAAAATCGAAGGAAGGTAACTAACAAACCACTTCTCTCTGGACAAATGTCTTCCTTTTTCGTACTTCGCTATCTAAAATAGATATACGTTTGATTGGCTGAACTGACAGAGAGAGATGGACGAGTTACGTGAGATTGCAATATCTCATTATCAAGCTAGCTCTGAAGAAGTTCAGCAGTTAGCACATGACTTCTTCAATTCTATGGACAGTGATGGGGATGGCCGTATAGATCTGCCCGAGTTCCTGGAATTCATGAGACAAGAAGGCCATTCGAGGATGAACAATCCTTACTTTTTCAAAGAGGTAGATAGGGATGGGAATGGCAATCTTGATTTCTGGGAGGTAATGACTTTGTACTACACCATCAAAAGTGGAAGGCCATTTTGCAATTTTTGTGGGATTTTCGTACCAGGAATATTTTTCTCGTGTGTTGAGTGCTATAAAGATCCTGAAAACTCTTTCAATCTATGTCATGATTGTCACCGGTC
>CAVNYN010203820.1:0-15572 GCA_963692815.1 Nyctanthes arbor-tristis | reverse complement strand
CCTACACGACGCTCTTCCGATCTCACGGAGATTCCGCGAAGCATTGATGGCGGAGGAGTGAGGCAAGGACGTGATATCGGCGCCAGCGCTGCTGTTACTCTTCGCCGGGGAAGAGGCTGCCATTTATTCACAACTCAATTGTGCTCCATTTTGCTCCGGTTACTGGGGAATCAAGTTTTTGAATAGGATGTGGAGGTCGATGGAGGAGGGAACGCTCAAAAACGCTCCCTTAATATTTTTGTTTATTTCTTTTTCTTTTCTTTTTCAACTCTTCGATCGAAATTCGGAGTTCGGACCTTTCTTCAGGGTTTTGGCTTTTAGGTTAAACAGAAAGCGGGTCAAATTTAAGGCAAGCGTGAACTGACTGAACGGGTTTGGGTTTGGTTCTCGTAGGATATGGGCCCTATAAAAAATGTTCAAATCTTGTTTTTATATATAATAAAAAAAATAACTAGTAATAAGCCGTAAAATGATGTACAACACCCCGTTAGACCATGGAGTGAGGGTACCTCATATGTGGCGCTCCCTGATTAGTGGGAATCAAGGAGATCATGTCTAGCCCACTTGATTCCCTCTCCAAAAATCCGGGGGAGGGGGGCTAAGTGTTGGGGTACTCTCTCTACTCTCTCCTTAAAAAATTTCGTACAAAATCATCCTCTCTCTCATTCCCTTTTGTAAAAAAAAATGATGTACAATGAAACATAAAATTTTTTATTTATTATTAAAATTATAAGCTGTACTTTGGCATCGAATTTTTATGTAAGAGTTACTAAAACAATTTAGAATTATAATATAAACCAATAAGATTAGGTAAATTGATATTATTTCTACAAATAGATATTATTGTGGTACATATATATCGAATCTGGACCAAGATCCACAAAGATCTTTCTTTTTTTATTCCTAAATATTTTCTTTAACATAAGTACTGTAAATCTGTAAGGCCCCCGCCTTAAGAAATATAGTATTTTTTTTACGCAAGACGGAATATAATTGTTTATCCTGATAAAACTGGCATTGCTCAATGTATTTGAGGATGTTCCTTAAATTAGTTTTTCCACCCGTGTGTTACACGGGCTTAACTCTGTGACAATATATATAATTATGTATATTATACACACATACACATATATATATGTATGTATAATTAACTAGGCTTTTCACTCGTACGATGCACGAGGAATAAATCTAGTAAAAAGTTCATACCTCAAAAGTAGTGGAATAGAAATTTAGATGTTTCCTGCTGTAGACAAATATAAAAAATATAAACTACCAAACATGTGGCGATATACGATAATAAATAGTATGTAACAACAAATTAATAATAATAATCCACTGGCATGTACAGTTAAAAATCATTTAAAATACAATTTATTAGTAACTATGTGCAGCCAAAAAAATTCAAATGAAACTTTGATAACAACATTAGAGCTTGCTTGATCTATTTTATTCTCTCAATTTATAAATTTGCCTACCACTGATTTGACATTTGATTTGACAACTGTTCAATTACAACCACACATTTCACAAATTTTTACATTTTCAAGACACATTCTACGTCTCTCATTATAATTTTTTCAAATAAATAGGATCAAACAAGCTCTTAATCATCCATGAAAATTGTAGTTTTAGGATTCAGGTTTACAAATCATGATGAAACTCCTAGCAATGTGAATCCTATAGCGTGATCAAAGCAAATATTAATCTACCGAATTTTATGCAATTATGAATAATGTGAAAATGTGTACTATTGCTTCAAGTATGAAATTTGAAAAATCTAAATTGATTTTAAGTATGAAATTTGAGATTTGCATATATTATTACGGCAACAAATAGATAAACACTTATGAATAGGTGGCGGTGAGGCAATTCGCCAATTTTGAAGTATTATTATGCTCTTATTAATACATAATAAGTTATTGGATATTTATTTCTATGCCATGAAAAACATTCTTAGTCTTTGTTTTTTATGATTTCCATCAATGCGTTGCACGAGTAAAGCTCTTACGAAATATATTTGAATAATGATATGCATTAAGTTGAATAAGAAAAATAAATACTAAAAGATAAATGCCGTCTAAAGTGTTAATACATCAAATGTGATTATTTATGGAGTTCCTCATATTTGTATCTATCAGCATAGTCCATGCTTTTACCCGTGCAACGCACGAAAAGTTTCTTTAACATATGCTCCTTATAAAAGATATTATAAAATTTCAGTTGATTTATAAAAACATTATAAGAAATCATTTCTCATATATGTGCCAACTTTTTTTTTATTCAATTGAAAATTGAAAAGTAACTCTCGCAATTTAACAAAATCATTTTCTGTTGTAATTTTTCACTTGGCACCCAGCTGCAGCTTCGGTGACTTTGGCACCTATAGGATTCTTCATCCACACTTTTAGTGGCACCAACAATAGGAGTCCTACACATATCCCTCACAATAAAACAACCAAAACATCGATGTTCAAAAGATGTCTTCACAATTGTGCGCTTGGTTGAGGGCATCTACACCATACCAGCATTGCCATTTTTCAAGAAATTGGGCTCCTTCTCCGGCTTATTACTAGAATGACAATTCCCTGGCATATCCTATTCCAATCTCGCCATGGTGGTTCATGATTGACTTGGGAAGTCAAGCTAGAAGCATACATGAGTGACATGTTCATCTTAGCAACCTCCTTCTCAAGCATTTCAATAAGATGCTTGTCAACGCCACCAAACTTGTTAAATCAAATGTCTGGTTGTGGTTGACTTTCCAAAGTTGACATAACCAATGATCATGATGTTAATGTGATCTTCTCCTTTCTGATGAAGAAGTTCTAAAATTGAAGCTCTTAAAAAATGGAATTAGAGCATAATATTTGCATAAGTACTATCAAGTTACATATGCAAGGAAATTAAGGATAATTTTGGTTAATAACCAAAATTGATACAAATTTATGTATTCAAATCAAATAGTAAATTATGCTGTTAAAAAAATCAAAATTTTAATTTAAAGTAATTATAATTCCAAAAAAAAAAAAATTCGTGTCTATTTCTAACAATGTCTTCCTTTTGGCACTTCAATTGTGGCATCCTGGCATGTCCAACTAAATCAATTAAGTTAAACCTTTTAGAAATAGTTGACGAACAATCTAGAATTAGGTCATAAACATTGGGGTTTTCAGATGAGTGATGAAGGTAAGGCCCAACTAATTCAATTAAGTTAAGCCCGTTAGAAATAGTACATGAACAATCTAGAATTAGGTCATGAACATTGGGGTAGCGGATAAGAAATGAAGATAAGGCCCAACTAAATTAACTAAGTTAAGCCCGTTATAAATAGTTGAGCAATGTCTGGCCTATTCAATGAGTGTCTAGCAAATTATGTTACGCTGCCCAAAAGGCTTTAGGCGGGAAAAATTAAGCTAATCGTGCCAGACAATTAATCAATTGTGCCAGACAACTACCTCTTAATATATACTAGTATAGCACCCGTACGATGCACGGAAAGAACAACGTTAAAAAATATAACAATAGAAATTTGAAAAATGAATGAGAAACGGTTGTACATTAGTTGAAAATATAAAAGATGAATAACGTAAAAAAAGTATAACAATAGGAATTTGAAAAATGAATGGTAAATATTTGTATATGAGTTGAAAATATAAAAAATTAATGGACATTCAATGGGACCAATCAACTTATATGGCATGGGTATAGATCCTTATTCATTAAATACATCACCCCATCTTTAATGTTGTATTACCATACTTGAATTATGAATTGACTCTTTGCATTTTAAATATCTTTGAAGTTCCAGAAATTTCCATCTTACATGATTTTAAAACTTAAACTTATGAAAAAAGAAATATGGTATGAAAGAAGAATAAATATTTGTCAGAAATTTATTAGATATCGATTTTTTGAAAAACAAATCTAAGTGCAAAAAACTTCTTAAGTTTCCAATGTCCAACTCATTATGCTAAAATATAAAAAAAATTAAGAAAAAAATGAAAAAATTAACCCTGGTAAGCTTTGCGTGTTTCCAATTAGAATGATATCAAAATCTCCTTAAAAAAATTATTGGCATTCAAGTGAAGATCATTTAGGCAAACCAATTGCACAATAGTCTTCTAAAGTTATACTGCAAGTACCAATTTGTCAAGTGTTTAATTCTACCAACCGCCGTTGACAACATTTCGGCAAGCCCTTCTCCTTGCAAAGAAGTATAAGCCCCCTAACATTTCTCATTATATGCATTTTTCGCAAACTCACAATGTGTTTATTGCATTTGTTTTTCATGAAAAACATAAAATTCATGAAAAAATCAATTTTTATGAGTTTCTTTGGGAAATGGAAAGGAAAACATGGGAAAATAGGCAAAACATAATGTCATCAGTTAGCTTACAGCGCCATTCAAAGGTGGAAAATAAAGTAGAAACTATACTTAATTTAGATTAATATAATATAATATAGATATAGATTTTAAATTAATGAGAGATTTGATATTGAAATTGTCAAATTTGAATGGTTAGAATTAAATTGCACAACAAGATGAAATGTCAAGGTGAAATCGTGCAAATTAGCCATTTCAAAATAGAAAAGAATAAAATAATAAAAAATAAAATATAACACCAGTCATGCCATCAGCGATTTGGGCGGAAAAATTTATTTAGGCTACTCATGATTTAGATATATATAGATATATATATATATATATAGATGTTTTGCTATATTTTACTTTTAAATAGTCCAACTTATTTAATATTATTAATTAACAATCTAATAATACGTAGCAGGCATGTACGTACCCGTATTCGCTCTATACCTATTCAGATAAAAATTTTCATACACATAAAAAAGTACCCTAGGCATACCCCTTTTTACTCGATAAATACATTTCCCACATACCCTTTTAACTGGGTGATGCTTCATTTTATGCTTGTGCAAGTAGTCATAATATCAAGTTGTTATTTTAGTCTAACAAAAAATTATAAATAATGACAATCATTATAGGCGTAATAATTATATTGATAAATAAAATATTACTATGACAAAATTTTTCATCCAAAGTTGATATGTTAATAGTTATGTCTGAAATTAATTATTGCCTTTTATTTTATATATATTTTAACAAATTTCTAGTATTTTAGGACTATTTTGAATATACTATAGTAACAATTTTAATTTTCATAAATATTAAAAAATGTAATTAATAATGTTGAAAATGTAAAATTTAATATCATATATCCCTAATATAATTGGCCTTTAAGTATATATATGGTTAATAATAATATTTTCTTTGAGTGAAAACATTCAAGTTACTATATAAATGAAAATCATTAATAAATAAAAGAGATGCTATAATGGTTTAAAAGCATATTACTCTTAACATGTAGTCACGAGTTCAATCATTCAATGTAATATTTGTAACAATTTTTTATTAAAAGTGACATCCGATGTGGTATATGACATTATAAGCAACAATTGTGCTAGATAGAATTTTAGGCAGGAAACATTCTCTAATTGTGCCAGATGAAATTACAATTGTACTATACAAACTGTCATTTAATATATATATATATATATATATAGATATTGTGAAATTATATAAAATATAAATGAATTTAAATAATTACATACAATTGATAAATGAAGAAAATATTTTCAATAAGAGATATCATTTTATCGCGTAAGTATTAGAAATTTTGGAACACTTTTTTATAACGACATTTGTCTTTTTATTTGTCAACTCTCTGTTATGATCATATATCAAAATTTTAAGGCCAGACGGATGTGTCACTCTAAAAAATGCCGTATAAAACTATCCTTGACTGAAGAGTGACTTTTTTATTATAGCAATTATAATACACCATGTGTGAATGTATTAGTGATTTGGTGCTGCATTAATTTGTAGTTTTTATTTAAAAACATGTGTGTATTGTAATATCGGCTTATATAACATTAAGTAAAGCATAGTTGACATGCTACGTCTTATATAATTTAGAGTAATTTATATGTTGCTGTGTAATTGCCTCTTGGACTTTTGTTCTAAAGTGATTCATAAAGTCAATGTAATTATTACTGTAATCCAAATATAACTAAACACCAGTTCAGTTAAACATTTATACTACATTGACATTGAGAATTATGTTTTGTTCAGAAGAGGTCATTGAAGTACGTTAGTTCCAAAAAGAATAACTAAGGTTCAAGAGTTTTGGTGTGTCATACAACTTGCAAGATCTCAAAAATCATAATAATTCCTTAATTCGAGAAGTAGTAACTAAAGTTCGAGAAAATGAGCTAACTAATTATATAAATAATTTTACATGAAGCTGGCAAGTAAAGAATGTTTAAACATTAATGTTTTAAATCTAAGAGTGTTGAACTACACACGTCAATTGATACTTATGAACACAAAACCCAACTATAAAGGTATAACTCTCTATACTTGTAGCGTAGATGCATAGATTTGGCAATTTATGATCACCTCCATGAAATTCACATGTGACCCAAATAAAAGGTCAGAAAAATTTTAAACACGTGTAGGAATAAATTAAACAATTTGAAGACGATTTCATACAATCTTATTCCATTTGAGATAATATAAGCATATAATTCAAAATAGAGTTTAAAATTCTTAAAAATGAGATATGTGTGAACGAAACATTGCGCCTTTGTTTACTTTCACTATTCTTCTATCCATGGTTTGAGGCTCATTACTTCTGAATGCTAAAATGAGATGTATTGTGTGGTAGTTTAATGTTTATGAGATTTTAATTTTAGATCTTCTTGTTGTGATTGTGAGAGATGGATTGTTATTGTTTTATTACTTAAAAAATAACAATTTAGGTAGTTACTATAAAAAATTCCGTGTAGGAGTGGGTAGTTACGAATAAGACTTAGCTGGGTGGGTAGGGAGGTTACATTAAACTGATAGTTAGAAAAAGATGGGAGTTACCATTAATTTTGATAGTTAGAAAAAGGAGTTACTTCAAAAGTTAAGAGTTTATTATTAACATGTTAAAATTATTTCTAATATTAACTGATAAAGATATACAAAGTAGGTTTTTACCTTTTGAATAGTTAAGTCATTAACCTTTAGAATCGTGAAATTATGTAATTTGAGTACAATTTGATTGACGGTTGTGATTTTTCTTTGAATATATTTATTAAAAAAATATTACTATAACAAATTGCTATGAATCAAGCAAAAAAGTCTGTAATTGAAAATGGGCAGTTACCATTACTGCATCAGTTACTATATTGCCAACGAAAATAAAAATATTAAATAATAATCTATATATCTATACATCTATCTATATATATACACACGCATAAAAGCTATAAAGTTTCCTCATTTCATTTTCCCACCCCATCTCACTTGCTAAATCTGGTGAATGCATCGTGGCCCTTCATTTCATCTTCGTATCTTGGCCATTCATTGTTATAATCGATTTATTTTATAATTAATTGATTGTTAATCTAATCTTCCTATGTATATCCTCTTAGATACCTAATTTCTTATAATAGTCTGATTATCTTACATAATCCAATATTTGAAAAACCAAAAGAGATCACAATTAATTTGTTCTTGATTTTATCTTTCTATGCATATCGTCCAACGTTGGCAGATTTATGTAGTATCTATATTAATTTGTCATTATCCCAGTTTTCATTCTGTCTTTAATTATCTAAATTAATGCGTAATTAATCTATATCTATATATACAAAAAAGCGATAAAGTTTCCCCATTTTCATTTTCGCGCCCATCTCAGTTGCTAAATCTGGTGAATGCATCGTGGCCTTTCATTTCATCTTCGTATCTTGGCAGTTCATTATTATAATTGATTTATTTTATAATTGATTGATTGTTAATCTAATCTTCCTATGTATATCCTCTTAGATACCTAATTTCTTTATAATAATCTGATTATCTTACCTAATCCAATATTTGAAAAAACAAAAGACCATAACTAACTTGTTCTTGATTTTATCTTTCTATACATATTGTCCCACTTTGGTAGATTTGCGTAGTATCTATATTAATTTGGCATTATCGCACTTTTCATTCCGTCTTTAATTATTTAAATTAATGTGTAATTAATTTTTTTATACCTATTATCACGCATAACTATTTTTTTATAATTCAGTTTTCTAATCCATCCGATGATTAATTCACTCGATTTAAATGTTTACTAGAATATTAATAGTATAATGGGTTTGTGTACAGTGTTTAAATTCAACATTATTTTATTATAATCTAGATTATCTTACCACGGCTTATCAAGGATAATGAACAATGTAATGTGCCAATTACAATATAAAGTCTAATCAATAATAACTATAATTGTAATAAATTTATGCATTTAAGTTAGATATAGATAATTTAGCAAATTAAGAGATAATCATAAATTATGGATTAAAGATATTGAGTTTTATACATACATGTCTCTTTATGAAAGGTAAATTTCAATTGCCATAGATAAATAAACTAAATCAAACAATTAACCTTATTTGGATAAGTTTCCTGTTTTCATCCAAATCTTCGATGATAATTGTAAAGATAATTAAAAAAATCAATATATAAACTAATAACCTAATTCATTTGTTTAGTACCCAAATTAATCCACTTTTCACCCTCATTTCTTGACATATCAAACCGTGCAATGCCATTTGATCAATTGGAATTTTTCCAATAATTGAGAAAACTATCAATCATGGTTTTCAATTACAAATCCCTATGTTAATCAATTAACCATGGATAGCCATTTTACCATTTGTAGCCAAACTTTCCATTTCATACCTTATATTATATTTTTATCAACTTCATCATCATATGTCCAACCATAAGCAGCCGAAATTGAATCCAAGTTCTCAAGCCAAAACAATTCAATCAAATTCTTAATTTGTATCTTCACCAGCCTTAGCAGTTCACCAGCCACGTGAATTCATTGAAGTCGATGTTTTGGCCTTGCTCTTTGGACTATTTTTTCAGGTTGTCTCCAAACTCTTACGTTGAATTAAACACTCAACCGATCAATAGTTTATATGTTTTTAAAGAATTATCAACCGATCAATAGTATAATCGATTTGTATGCAATGTTTTAACTCGCCAACTTTCTTGAATTATAATCAACCTTTCGGTTTTTGTATTTAGGAACTGATTCTATGGTTTACTAATTTTAGTTAAACATTTGGTCAGCAGATCTCTTCGGGTTTTATTTAGCTATTCCCGTACTACCTTTCAGTTTTTCTATTTAGGAACTGATTCTATGGTTTACTAATTTTAGTTAAACATTTGGTCAGTAGATGACTTAGGGTTTTATTTAGCGATTCCCATACTGTTTGTTTGACGCTTGAACAAATATCCAATCTAACTTATTAGGTTCACAATTCAATCTGATTGCTTAAGTACCTTTTTATTTAAATATTAGCATTGAGAATCCAGTAATTGTGCCTTTTATTTGTTTGTATAGATATTTAAGATTCCAAAGAATGCAACTTTCCTTCTAAGTGTGTGTAGAAGGTGGTCTGTGCCTTTTAAAAATGGAGAGCTTGGCATTATTGAATTAGTATTGATAGATGAGCAGGCACTTTTATACTTTGCTTTTTAATTCTTTATTTAATTAGTTCGTTGTATTTGCCATGTAGTGTACTATGAATTGGTCCGTACATGCTTGAAATCAATTCATGTGATTTATACAATAATGTACTGTAAAGCTAAAATTTGATTTTTCCTCTTTTATTTTTACTGATATATTTGGATCTTTCTATTTCAGATATCATCAAGGCATTTAATCCTCCAAAGGGGTCCTCTTTAGATTTGTAATGTGTAATTCATTGTGAACAACCCGTTTGAGATCCTATACTCTGTTTAGATTTGTATACAAAAATCTATTTACGCATAACCCAATTTGTATTCACAGATTTGTATAGTTCATGTGAGATTTGCTGTGAACAAAATCTTTATTTGTATATATCCACCCATATTATACACAACTGAATATGAGTGTTCAACATATTTAGTTTGATATTGGTTCAACATTATTTGACATCAATCATACCTCATTATAAGCAAATAATCCATACTGAATTAATTTCAAATCATTTCCTCTAATATTAAACCAATTTGTTTATATTCTTTAAATATTATAGAATATATGATATAGATTATTACCTAGTAAATAGAAGTTCTTAATTTAAATTTTATTTATAATACTTTTGCCTAACATTACTTATCTTAGAAAATGGTAACTTAAATCATTTATTCTTAATTGTAACTATATATACTAACCAAATTGTCTGTACTTGATTTATCACAAACATAAATTATTATGATTTAATTTTTCTTATTCATATCAGTGTTAAATTTCGTGACTAAAGGGAATTAATTTATTAAACTGCTATTCACTTATCTCTAACAAAATTTAAACACCCTAAATAAAAGATATAATTAATTTTTTAAATTGCTATTCAGTTATCTCTACCAATATTTAAACACCCTAAATAAAAGATTTAATTGATTCTTAATTTTGTCTTACTATACATATCCTCTCACGTTAAGGACATCTTATAGTTGTCTTTTTTAATCTAATCCAATTTCAAGCACCCTAAATAGAAGAATTAATTCATTCTTAATTTTAGCTTTCTATATATATCATTTCACATACCTAATTTCTTATACTTCTATTTTTATTATCCAATCCAAGATTCAAACACCCTAAATAGAATAATTAATTTATTCCTAATTTTCATTTTTTATACTCATTGTCTCACATACCTGATTTATTAAGATTATTTTCTCTTATCTCTTCCAATATTCAAACACCCTAAATAAAAGAATCCTATTATTCTTACTTTTAGCTTTCTATATATAATGTCTCACTAACCTAATTTCTTAAAATGCTATTCACTCATCTCTAACATAATTTAAACACCCTAAAACTTTTAGCTTTCTGTATATAATGTCTCACAAACCTAATTTCTTAAAATGCTATTCACTTATCTCTAACATAATGTAAACACCCTAAATAAAAGATATAATTGATTCTTAATTCTAACTTTCTATAAATATCCTCTCACATAAAAGGTATCTCATAGTTAAATCAATGATTCTTATTAATCTTTCTCTAACTTGAATTAAGTATGGATAACTTAAATCAATAATTTTTATCATTATTTCTTTAGCTTAAATCAAATATGGATTAATCTTGATCAAATATGGATTAATCTTTAACTTAAATCAAATATGGACAAAATTGTACACTTCCAACAATATTATTAATTAACTTTTCTGAATCTATCTAGAAAATGAAAGGGGAATAATTTGATGGGATGGATGGAGTAATCATCTTTATTTTAACTTCTATCAACTATATCATATTACGGGTAGCACCTATAATGTTTTTCTTTACACACAAATAAATGATCAAATATTATAGTTTAAATCTTTTTTATACAATGCAATTTAATTTTCTTGATTTGTTTATATCATCTGCTATTATCATCCCGTGTAATGCTCGGGTGAAATTACTAGTTATACTAAATGAAAACTGGGAGGTTACACATGAACAGCTACTATAACTACAGCAGTTACGATCAGGCCAATATAAACAAAAATAATTAAAATAATCTTTTGATTCTAGATTATGATTCTAGCTTTGGGTGGGGAAAAAGATTCTCTTTACTTCAGCAGATAGTATATTATAGACTTACAGTGGTCCATAATTTTTCTTTTTTTTTTTAATATACAAAGGTATATAGAAGTGGGGATGGGTAGGTGTAGTTCAAACCTAGGACCTCACGCTTAGAACGTGAGAATTTAACTACTGTAATAATTGTTCAAACTACTAATGGTCTACAATATTGGTATATATATTTACAATACAAAAACTACGTGAGTCATAAAGACTCAGTAAAGATGATAACATGCATGACCTCTTCATAATAGATTTAATAGGTAAAACGATGCTCTCATACACAACCACTTAAGGCCCGCGTCCATCGTATAAAATACCACATAAGCTCATCATAAATAAGGCTTGTATGTATAGCGCACATGTCTTATTTCGAAGAACTTACCAATATCAGTAGACAAGATATGGTCATATCAGTATACAACTGGCCTCAATATTGCATCCATTATATATACATTCAGTTAGCCGCCAAGTCCCCAACACTCATAAAGGATACACTGCGCCTATGAAGCACGGAAACTTCTAAACAATAAGCGTTTCGTACTGGAAGCTCTCTGGAAATGTTTCGGAAATTTTAAATTATTTTTTAAAAATTTTGGAAACTCCGTGGAAACTCAAAAGAAACTTTTAGGAAACTCTTGCTAAAAAATTTACAACTGTTTTAAAAAAATCTATTAATACATAAAGGCACTTAAGTGCCTTCATTTTTTCAGATCGGAAGATCTGCAGTCACTCTCGCAGTGAGTCTTTTATGTGGTAAGGGTTTGATTTATGGCAAGTTTTTTTATTCCATATTCGTATGCAACTTTCTTGTCTCAGACTTCCGCGTTTTTTTCTTTACTTTTATTTTCTCTTTCTCAAATTATCGTGTTTTGATGCGATCGTGTTGACTATAAAATTTTCTATGTGAGTTTTGATTATGATGTCCACCATAATTTAAGTGGCATACCTATTTGATCTATATATTAATGGGTACTCATAATTTCTCTATACAGTTGATGAATTTTGACACGATCTTTTTTGTTTGTAAAGTACAATATGTAGATATTTATATTTTTAATTGATAAATTTGATTCAATTAGAGATATGGTATTTAATTGGCCCTTGATGAATGATTATTGGCTCTTGATGAAAGATGACGGGTGTATTTTAAGCGTTACTAATAGTGATTGTAGAGTGCTAGAAGAACTGTGAAGGTGTGGGCGTTTGTGGTGATAGAATTGAATGCATATATTTGATGGTGGAAAGCCAAATGTTTAACCTATATATTATAACTATGAGTTGATTTGATTAAATTTTCTCCTTTAAATATTTGATCATTGGTCATATTGGTTCAATTAATGTATACTTGTATTTTTAGATTTTTTACAAAACTATAAATGTTGATTTATTATGCAACTGCCAAATAGATATATTTTTACCATTTATTAACTAGTAAAATCTAATTATATCTAACTAAAAGTTAATTTATAATTAACTTAAATATTTATGAGTTTTAAGTAGAAACTGCTTTAAATATAACTTTATGTAAACTAATAACTTCAATTTGTGCTCTTCCGATCTCAATTAAACCAAAGAAAAACTAACCTTTTTTTGGGACAATTCTTTTGCCTTTGTTACTAATTTGTGAGTTATGAGTTTTTTAAGGTAAACATGATTTTTATGTTAAAATTTTAGTTAGATTAGATTGATTATTTCAATTATATAGTTAATTAATATTTAATAGTATTTTGAAGTTAAATATTAAAATTATAAACTTAATTCATAATATTTATATAACGTTTCCATGACGTTTCGTGTCCTGTATGTTCTAAAAATAACGTTTCTATTTTCGTGCAACCTAGACGGCCCCAAGTGGTATATTTACCCGAATGGCTATATAAATGGTGTATTATATAGGGACCTTACGTAAATCGTCCATTGCATCATCAATGTACAAGTCACCACCTTCTAGTGGCTGATAATATTATAAAATGTTCCTCATGTATACTAATTATCCACAAACTCAATGTATGCGTACACGGCGTGCAACACATTATGCACAGTATAATAATATCAATCTATTAATGCACAAAAATGAACATATATCGTTTACACATCCCACGTAAGATTCATATACTCAACAAATTAAACTTTGTACTGTGTGTAGAGTTATCATATTTATATCTTATGTTGATTCAACGCTTTGCTCCAACACTACTTTAAGACAGCATTCGAGCGACTCACGCCAGAATTTCCAACTTTTCTCTACATTTTCCTAAGCATGATTTAGTTTTATGCTATTTTTTCTGCTGCTTACTTAAATTCAATTTGAGTTCTATTATTACACAAATCACACAATTTCCCTAACACCTGGTCGTATTAAGTATGATAGCCCATCTACCATCTTACAATTGAATTTTTGCCGTCTCAAATCTCAACATAAAATAGCTAGAACGGAAATGTGGAAAGCCAGCTAAAATTTTTTTGAAAAAATTCGTCTAGAGGATTAGTGGTCAAAATTGTGTATTTCTTTTCTTTTAATCTTAGAGAAGTGATATTTTGGTAGAACATGTAATTTGTGTATAAAGTAAATAAAGCTACTTTTAGAGAATTTGCAAGTAGAAAAAGGATGAGTTAAATGGAAAAAAAACTAATAAAAAAAGGATGAGTTAAACGGAAAAAAACTAACAAACTAGTTTTTAACACATTTTTTATCTACTCGCTTCACAAATCAATCACCGTTGGCTGTGACATTATGTTTAGCAGGTTTTTTGATATATAAATATTTCTGAAATACTAATGCATTCATTTTTTGTAATTTGCACGAATGAAACGCACTGTTGTCCTGCACTTTCCAATGGTAGATTGTAAAACATTTCTTTGAACTTCTCTGGTACTGGTTGGTGAGATTAAAGGCAATGAATACAAATACTCATCGTGCAAGGGATAGATGTAAGAGTGATTGAAGCCTTAGTTACTCCCATTATCAGCAAATTAGTTTAATGATCCAAGTACGTAACAACCCTGCACGACGCTCTTCCGATCTCCCTGATTCAGTTGAAAGATCTGATTATACAATTTATTTGTCAAGCAAGAATTGATTAAGCTTGAAGCTAGGACAATACCAATGCTTCCGGGTAACCTATCAATTGGTTGCTTGCCTTATTATCTTTCATATTATGATAACTCTTACGAAAATGAATATAGTCCCAAAACCGGTTGTCTCAACTCACTAAACAAATTTTTGGAGTACCATAACGAGCTTCTTCAGATGGAACGGAACCGCCTCCATTGGCTGTATCATCCTGTCACCATCATATGTGGACCGGGTTATAACTACAAGAAAGATAAGGAAAAAAAGGTCTAAGTAGGAATGACAATGGGACGGGAATTACCTGATATCTGAGAGTGCCCGCCCCGAATGGGGTGTGTATTACCCACCCCATTAAATATCGGGACGGGTACGGGGCAAAATTTTTCGCCCCGAAATAGGGACGGGTTTTGGCCACCCCGACCTGCCCCGCCCTGATATCCAGTCTCTCTGTTTTTTTTTAGAAAAAATATTTTGTTCTCTTTGAAATTTCGAATCTAGATGTCAAAGATGAAACTGACATGATACTTAGGATGGCTTTTCATATAGTTTTAATTTCATTTTTTTATATTTTTTTAGTTATTTCTTAACGGGGCGGGTAATAAGTATTTTTTTTTGTACTCACCGAATACCGTACTCGATTGAATCGGGTACAGGACGGGTACGGGGCGGGAGATTTCTTAACGGGGCGGGGACAGAATGCAAACCCGCCCTATTGCCATTCCTAGGTCTAAGGCACTTCATTCCCATAACGATAAGAAAAATGCGCATAAAGACCCGTCTTATTGCCATTCCTGGGTCTAAGGCACTTC
>CAVNYN010203816.1:33334-65080 GCA_963692815.1 Nyctanthes arbor-tristis | reverse complement strand
AAAAAACTAAGAATTATTTAATCATCCACATATATATTTTATTAACAAAGTAATATTTCTTTTGGTTTGTTGTAGGCATATGATGTTGGATTATATATTCAAGCGAACATAGATGAGATTCGGGATAAATGGGCCGATTTCTTTATCAACAATTGTATGTAATTTTCGGTCTTATTTATTTTGAAATATGGTCTACATATGAATTATAGATTTTTATGCAAACATGTACATTTCAATGGTTTGGAGAAATTTGTGGTTAGTTTACGATGGTTTTGATTAATTTAGAGGTTTTGATTATTGCTAAAGTTTAGAGTAGTTATTGACTATAGTTTGATTTATATAAAGTTGGTGATGATTGCGTTAAAGTGTATGTAAATTATTATTATTGGTGCTGTTTCTTCTTTGCTGTGTATTGTGCATTTGTTATTTTCTTTCACAGTGGATCACCGATAATGGCTATTTTTGGTGGAGAAAAAAAAATAATAGACGTCGGTTATTATACAAAAACTGACGCCTAAACCTAACAATAGGCTTTTGTTGTAAAGAAGGAACTGACGCCTAAAATGGGTTTCTTCTTTACAACTGATGTCTATTGTTCACTTTAGGCATTGGTTCTTGTTAGACAACCAAAGCCTATCGTGCACTTTAGGCATCACCCAAAAACCGACGCGTATACCCTTACTATGTGCATCGCTATCAATAGCATCGCCTTCAAGACCGACGCGTATTTATCATTGTAACCGACGCCTATAGTGATGTTCTTTAGTAGTGCATCTTTTTGTTCTTGGAGGGGTTGTTATTGGATGGACGGGTTCTTTTGAATGTAGAGTTGTAGACGAAAAGATATCATCATGTATTTTTTAGAAACTTCACAACGTATTTTACAAGTTCTTCATAGCGCATTTAGTTTGATTGCTAAAACAAGTTTTAATGCTTGTTACTTATTCCTAAAGAAGGCAATGCCGTACCCCATGAGCTTGCATCTTTTTGTTCTCGGACGGGTTATTGTTGGATGGATTATATTCTACTTTATTACCGCACTAGGATAGATATATAGAGATATAGTATATATATTATAAGAGGGAAAAAAAAAAAAAAGAAGTGCAACACTTTCAAATGGCTTTTTCCTTAAACTGTCAATATGGTGAAATTATTTATACTATTCCAAAATTTGAACACATGAGTATTCTAAGGTAGTATTTAGAGAATGTTTGTAAAAAAACATAATAACAATAAAGCGTTGTGAATAAGTGGAATACAAACGCAGTAATACATTAGTAGAACTACCGTATGACAAGATATCCACTTTTATTCAGCATTGCATGAGATATATTGACTCTACTTGACTCGATATATGAGGTAACTTCTAAGGGGAGTTCCCAGAATTATAGGTTTTCAACCCCTCAAAATTCATACACTATTTGGTATTTCTCCGGGGTTGGGGGTCCCAAATTTGGTACATCAACTACGTATATGTTAGAACTACTTTTAAAAAATTAATTAATGAGACAATATATATGTATATGGAAAAGTATAGATCGGGATGGGAGAAACATAACTTCATTGAGGTTTTTTTTTTTATTAATTGAATAAGTGTTTAAAATAATTGCACATCGACTGGTAGGATATTTTTTATTCTTCCCTTATCTTCAGCGCCTTATCATATCTCTACCAAATTTCACTGTCTCAACTCAAGCACAAATTTATGTTCATCAATGGTAGCAACCCATGAAAATTTGAAAATTAATTCATACTGTCAATCCAGTCGTGGAATACAAACACAGTAATACACTGGTGGAACTAATATATGACAAGATATCTGGTTTCATCCCACATTGTATGAGCTCAATATATGACGTAACTTCTTTTAACCTTCCCAAAATTCATATACTATTTGGTATTTCTTCGGGGATGGGGGAACCTAAATTTAGTACATCAACTGCATATATGTTAGAAATACTTTTAAACAATTAATTAATGAGACAATATATATGGAAAAGTATAGATCCGATCCGGAAGGGAGAAACATAACTTAATTGAGGTATATTTGTTAAATGAATGAGTGTTTATAATAATTGCACATCGACTGGCTGGATTTTTTTATTCTTCCTTTATCTTCGGCGCCTTATCATCTCTCTCCAAAATTTCACTGTCTTAACTCAAGCACAAATTTATGTTCATCAATGACAGCAACCGACAAACTTCAGGGAACTTTGTTTAGAGACCCTGAGTCTGACTTCTACCTAATTTTGATATAGACTCAAGCCAAGTTTAACAATATGTCCATAAGGACCATAACTTTTCCTGTATTTTCATTTTGGCAAGTGTCTCAACTCATCATTTTACAAACTTTAGCGAATTTTGTCAATGTTGTCTACCATAACTGAATTTATGGGATTGAATTTGACATTAGTCATGCTAATGTAGTGACCATTAATTGAATTCATACTGTCAATGTTGAATTTGACAGTATGTCCATAATGTTGAATTTGACATTGTCAATGTTGTCTACCATAACTGAATTTACGTAGATTTTGTAGCTTTTTAAATCTGAAAATTTGAAAATTAATTCATACTGTCAATCTAGTCATGGAAGTACACTAGTAGAACTACTATATGACAAGATATCCGGTTTTATCCCACATTGAATAAGATATATTGACTCTATCGGACTTTATATATGACATAAACTTCTAGTGGGAGTTCCCCAAAATTATAGGTTTTTACGACCTTCTCCCCTCCCCAAAATTCATACACTATTTGGTATCTTGGGGCCATGCAGACCCCAAATTTGATACATCAATTGCGTATACATTAGAGCAACTTTTAAATAATTAATTAATTAGATAATAAATATGGAAAAGTATAGATCCATAAGGCAGGAACATAACTTAAATAAGGTTTATTTATTAATTGAAGGGTAATTTCCACTCTAGGTCCCCAACCTTTCAAAGTTGTATCAATGTTGTCTTCATTCTTTTGTTAGCCTACTAGGCTCCCAACCTTTTATTTATTATCGTATTATGTCTCCAACGTCTCTTTACGTTCATAACCTTTCAATTTTCACCATTAACCCCTATCAATATGACTATTATATACTTAATTCTTTATTTCCATTATATGTCCTCAACTTGTAATTATTATACAATTTTGCCCATATCATTTCTTCAGACATATAAGACTCATAGATTTTCATTTATTATCGCGTTACGTTCCTTATAACACCTCCGGTCCTCAACGTTTCAACTATTAATGTTAATTCCTATTAAAATTACCATTATAACTATAATTATTTAAATAAAAATAAAAAACAATATAAAATAAAAACTCCACATATCCTAACCCGTAATGATAATAAAAAAAACCTCAATCTATACCAAGCTTGATGGATGCTTAATTTGCGTAAAAAAAGTTTCAGATCCGAGAGTCAGTACAACAGATCGGATCAGATTTTTCGATTCATCACATATCACATAGATGATATAGATCAGGGTGGATCATTTTCAATTTATAAAAATGAAACCGAACCATAATGCACTAATTTTATTTTTTTTGTGGATCCACAATTGGGGGATCAGATCAGGTTGAAATGGATAACAAATAGGAGGCAAATTATGGTGAAAATCACAAAGAGAGACAAGAAATTAAATTAGAATTAAAGTGTTAGTGTTATCTTTATTTTTAATAAACCAAAAATCATTTTTTGGGGTAGATCTACCCAATCCGTTTCTACCACATGATTTGTCATAGATCAAGAAATCAGATTCAATTCGTCACGCTGATAATTAGATTGACAACTTTCTTCGATGCGAATTTGATATCCATCGAGATCATTATAGATTGAGTTTTTTGTTATCATTATTTCCGGCTATTGTCATTGGGTTGTGTTGAAGTGAGTTAGAGTTGATGGACTTCTTATTTTATATTATTCTTTATTTTTTATTTAAATAATTAATGGTATAATGATAATTTTAATAGATATTAACAGTGAAATTTAAAATGTTAGATATGAAAAGTGTTAATGGGATATAATACGAAAAAAATGAAAGGTTGGGGCTCCTATGCGCTAAAAAATGATGGGGACAAAATTGTATAAGAATTAAGGGTATAATAGCCATTTTGATAGGGTTTAATGGGACATAATATGATAATAAATGAAATATTGGGGACGTAGTCGTCTCAAAAAAAGAATGATGACAAAATTGATAAAAAGTTGAAAGACTAGGGGACCTAGAATGAAAATACCCTTAATTGAAAGAGTATTTACAATAGTTGCACATCGATTGGCGGGATATTTTTTATTCTTTCCTTACCTTCAGTGTCTTATCATCTCTCTCCCAAATTTCATCGTCTCAACTCAAGCACAAATTTATGTTTATCAATGACAGCAACCCACAAACTATACAAATTTATGTCTTGCTATTATTATCAATAATAATTCAATTATTATTAGTTATTTAATTAACTAACACGCATTCTAATGTTCTCTGTAGTCGAGAGATGGGAATGGAAGTTGGCAAAAAGAAAAAAAAAAAAAGGAAGGCGAAAGGGAAGAAAGCCAAAAAGCTAGAGTTATATAGCACAAATACTAATTACCATGATAAGTTTTATGCTTGCAGATAATGTTATTCGTGTTCTCATATATATAATAACCTAGCATAAATATTCTTAAAAAAAAAAAAAAACTAGCAACATGGCCGTGAAAGACTACATTTTACATTCACAAATGCGTTTGTTACGATATATGGCATGTGGTAACGTCTTATCTACTTAATTTCCTACTTTTGGAATCCCATATTCTCGATCAGAATTGATAACAAGTTTACAAGAAGTTTTGTACTATTCATGGAAAGCACTGATTTTTAGAGCTATAGGAGTGGTTTACTATTTTTTAAAATTTACGTGAATAGGCTACTATTTGTCTTCTCTAATTCTATTTATAGATTTGAGGGAGATTTTTTATCTTTCTAGATTTCCAGCGTATCATATATATGTTTAATAAGTAAGGTCAATTACTCATAATTATGAATGTTACTAATTAAATTGTTTGTGTTAATACTTTGAAAAAATGTTTATGCTAATCCTTCTTATTATTTTATTTATTGTTTCTATTTTTGTACCGTGCAACATTCTATTATTTATTATAATAACCAAGCAATATTCGACCCAAAAAAAAAAAAAATCTAGCAATGTAATTGTGCAAGATTATGTTTTACATTCACATATGAGCAACCTCTGTCCAATACATAATATCGCCATGGGAAATTCCCCTTTTTAGAATCCCAAATTCTCGTTCAAAATTGATAATCAACCCCATAAGGAAATGCCTAATTAATTCAAACTATTCTTCAGCTGTGATTAGGATGCTTAATTGATTATGAAACTTTATTTCCTTTAATGTTTTCCACTAAAGCAATGAATGAAGTAGCTAAATTTTATTTAATGCTTATTTAATATGCCTTTTCACGAAAAAAATATTAATCTATAATTAGGAGAATATTCAAAGCTTTCCCTTCCATGTGGCATGTATATATAGATGCACGTCAATACAGGCCATGTGTATTTTAAATACATGTGATGTACATCCATACACGCCACACGAGATAGAAGGTTTTGTTACAAAACCTCCGGAAGGTTTTGGAGTTTTGGGGGGGGGGGACTCTCCATAATTATAAGCCTTTAGTATAAAATTCTAAATTTTAAAAATTTTAAAATAAGCATATTTAATGCTAATTTAATATGCCTTCTTGTGAAACAAAATATTCTTTATTTATAACCCTTTAGTCAAGGATTTTATTTTGCCTACAAGTATATGGATTATTATACATGCGTGTATATATGTCAAACATCTAGGCTACAAGCACCTCACACTTATAGCCTAGATGTGTGCCATGTGTTACACGCATGCATAATAACATGCATGCATGTGCAAAATAAAATTGTCCACCCTTTAGTATACAATTTTGAATTTTTAAAAGAATAATACTATTTATCTACACCAGGGACTAGTTTTCGGTTTAGTTGTCATTTTCTTTTTGGCTACTAAATAAATCAATACTCTCATATATTTATGCATCTCTATCCATTCTCTAATGTAGTTATGCAAATAAATAGCATTAAAAAGAGACACGGTTTTAAAAAGAGACACGGATTAAGGGAGGGATGGGTATAGTTCGAACCGAGACCTCCCGTCCGAAACGTGAACATCTTAATCACTACACCACTTGTTCAAACCACTCCAATTGTAGGCTTTTAAAATTTATACATACACTAGTTTAAATTAGGTCTGGGTGTTTAGGTTTTAGGTTACGGTATTGGAGAGAAAATATTTTGGTTTGGGTCAGGTTCGGTCTTGAAAATGGCAAGCTCATTTGGGTTAGATCTCATTTTGGACTCGGGTAACACTTCAAGTTTGTTCGAGTTTTTCAGATATCTAATGCATATTATATATGCCTAAATGGAAAAAGGAAACACTTAAATGGATAAGAACAGCAAAAAAATTAAAAAAAAATATATATATATATATAACACTTAGATGAAAATAATAATTAGACACTAATATAATGAAGTTAACAATTAGAAACTAGTGTTTGGCTAGTCAACTTTATTTATATTCTAATTCTAGTTTTATAATTACCATAAGCTTGTAGCACTGTCAAATAATTAAAAAAGAGTTTGTCTTCTGCCCATTACATTGTGTGCATATAAAAACTAGTAAGACCCTTATAGTAAAAGACAAATTCACATCTCTTACACCGATTTAGAGTTTTGTTTTTTTTGGAATAAGTGTAGTGAAGATATGATTGTGAAATGAAGGTCGAAGGAGATGGTTTGTTGGGTTGTGATAGAATTAATTAGATATTTGAATTTAAAAATTTTGATAGTAAGAACAAATATTCTAGCTTTTCGGGTTTTAACGGGATACCCAAAGCCCACCCAAACCTATTTGGTTTCGAGTTTGAGTACTAATTTTCACTCAATACCTGATCGGGTTTGGGTCTTTGCATATTGGGTGTGGGTAACCCGTTCGGGGTTGATTTTTTTTTTGGGCCCGGCTTAGTTTAAATAACTACTCGAAATTTTTGAATGATTGTGCAACATTTGTACATATGTTGAAGCTAACAAAAGAATAACCTCGTACAATATAATCATTTTATTTTGACACCAGCTAAAACACTCCATGGTATTGTAAGCAGAAGCAATTTACCAATTTGAACAACATCCATACACAGATAAGATCATGCCTTTCAAAATTCCTAAACTCTAAACTCCAAATTAGACGTAATAACAACCCCATTTTGAACAATTAATTGCTTATTTCAAAATTGTTTACAATAATCTAATTGATAAGAAGATGAGTTTAACTATCTACGTCGCTATTGTTGTATCAATGGTCCTACCATATAGAAAAAAATAACCAAAAAGTTTTTTATCAAATGAACTTCAGCAGACTTGATTGCCTTTTGATGGTTGAACCACGGCAGCCATTGTTATGAAGCTAGAACCCTTTTATTCATAGTCACGCTCAACTCCTTTGACATAATAATACCAATTACAGAATCACATTTTTCACCATACATGAAGAGCATGGCACTGCCTTAGTATCATATATTACTTGTTACACTACCATGCGTTGCGTTTTTTTGGAAGTTCAATCTCACGACTTATACAACAGGCGAACCTATTTTCACACAGCGAACCTACACCCACTCTAAAGCGGTGCACAGTTTCTCGCGCAAACCTACACCTACTCTAATGTGGTACATAGTCGCTCTCTTCCAAATAGTGAACCTCCGCCCACTCTAAAGTGGTGTACGATCGCTCACTATCAAGTAGCGAACCTACGCCTACTCTAATGAGGTGTACGGTCAATCACTTCCAAATACCAAACCTACACTCACTCTAAGTGATGCACAGTAGCTCGCCTCCAAATAGCAAACCTATGCCCTCTCTAAGAGCATTTTCAATGCATGAAGTCTTTCACCATGGTCCAAAAAAGAGAGAGAAAGAGAGAAGTTGATTATTTTAATTGAATGTTTGTGGAACGAGGTGTAGGAAAAAAAGAGAGGGAAAAGTGAAAAAGATGAGAGAGATAGATAGAAATTCAAAAATAATGATAAAATAGTAGTGGTAAAGTCTTGAATGAAGGTCCAAATTTAGACCTTACACGAGATACGAGGGAGGAAAAGTGAAGACTAAGTGGTGTAAATGAGAGAAAAGTGATTAAAAGAAAAAAAGAAATTAAAATAAAATATGAAATATGTGGGGTCGTTCAAAATTTTTGTGTGTATCTCTCTCCTGGAAGACTTCTACCAAGGACCGGATGCATTAGAGATGCTCTAAAGAAGTGCATGGTAGCACGTTTTCGTATACGCACACCCACGCCCTTTTTGTTTCGAGTAACACATGGTCGCCCATTAGGTTTTGGGGATCCACACACGTCCATGGTCGCTCGAACAACCAACGACACATGGTCATCGAGACAAATTTATAATGAAAATGCAAAAAGAGCCACATTGTTATTCATAACAAGGAACCTACGCAAAACAAACCAAACAATCCTAAATAAACCCCTACAAAAGATTGTGGCAAGGCAAAAGAGAACATACTTCGACAAGGCAAAGTCCCTAAAAAAATCAAAAAACCATGAACATCTGGGTTGTCCTGAACCTCAATCACTGGAGAGGTGGCCTCCACATCCTCGGGGCTCTCTCCCTGCCCCTCGACACCAATCCTGGAGAACGGCTCCAAGTCATTTACTTTCACATCATGATAGTTCGCCTGCAACAAACGCTTTGCTCTCCCATACGCCTGAGAAATGGGTTTGAAAGGCATAGTGTTGAAGTGCCTTCTTGTACTCGATAGAGCTCCTAAACTCAGGCATCGCCTGTTAACGCCACCCCTAACTCAGCTATGTGAGCATCATTTTCGGTACTGCGCTTCCGTTCTATATCCAAATCGCACATAAGGCAGTTAACTTTCTTATCGAGCGATAAAATATTCTTCACCATGACATTGCCTCAAGTCAATGACTGCCACAAAATAAAAGTCATAAGTGTATATATATTACCAAAAAAATGGAACTTGCACAGCCGCGAGAACAAAAGAAAAAGGAAAGACACCTTGCGGATCCATGTCGAGAAGCCCCTTGTCAGCATAGTGGAGGGTTTCTTATCCTACTTCGCCTCAAGACCACGGTCACTACACTCAATCACGGCCTTTACATCCACATCAATGTCTTAACTAGAACTCACCTTTAAACCTGGAGTATTAGGTAATGGGGGTTTCGCGACTTGCTGTACCAAAGGCTGAGGCGAAGAGCGGGCAGCTTTGGTAACTTAAGAAGACTCCCTTTTAGAGAAACTCTTCCCACTACGCTTAGCCAGTACTGTTCCCCACTCAGCCTCTAAAGTGCCAAAGTCGAGTGGCTCTATACCTGCACCGGGAAAACAAAAAAAGGAATAAAAACCATGGAACAAAACATCACTCGAGCACAATACAAGCAAAGAGGAAGAACATAAGTCACCCTTGTATATTATCAAGGGGGCCTCCGCTAGAATTTGATCTGTTAACAGCTATCGTGTATTTATTCCCTCTTTTGACCCTCCTTTTAAGGCTAACGGAACTTCTATTGGATCCGCAATATCAGAACAATCATGAATCTATAGAGGCGAGGTGTCACCCAAGAAGTGGGAAAGGGAAACTCCCTTTCTTTCTTCCCAATAAACAAGTACCCCATTCCAAGAACCTTCTGAGTTTGGATTTTGCCCAATATCATACTTCTCTTGAATAACGAGCACATCCAACCTCAGACATTTATGCAGGGAGAAGACTGTGCGAACAAGGTCTATAGAAGGTAATACCCCTGCCCATTGACATATTAACAACAAATGCAAAAGGTGGTGCCACTTGTTGGGCACTAATTGAGCAAGTGCCATATCACAGAAGGCAAAAAACTGCTCTAAAAAGGGGTGGAGGGGCAAGCAGCTCCGATCTCGAGTTAGGCAAGATAAAGCGGGGTTTCATTAGGCTTACCTAAGTTGAGTTTTTCTTCCTCTCCCGCCACTCGGTAAGTGTAAAAATCCACTAGGCCATGTCTTTCTATCGTCTTCCTAAGGAGATAAGAAGTAAGAGTATTTCTTTAGAAGGCAGCTGGATAGTCGACGAGCCTCCAGTAGTTGCAGCTCGATGACTCAGCCACCGTGGAGGGTAGATCAGACAAGGTGGCCTCAGACAATGGCACACCTAAGTCCGATGCGCCACTGGACGCTGCCGTGGCTATACCTTCGACGACATCATCCACCTCTGTGGGAAAATCGGACATTTTTCTAGATAAACAAGAAAGAAAAAGCTTACTTTTTTTTCTGGGGAAGAGTGGAAGCACAGAGAGAGTGTTTTTCTTGGCAACCTTGGGCAACACAAAAGGATAATCTGTACATGTGAGATCGGAAGAGGAAATATTGTGACCACACAATAAAGGATAAGGAAGTGATTGAAGAGTTGCCTTGGAAATGCCACCTATTATGGGAAAGCGCGATAAGGAAAGAAATTCAAACAGAGGATATTACCTGCTAGTATATGGAGTGAGGTTGGGCCATGACCAAATGATTTTTCACTGGACGGTCCTCTAAAGCGAATGATCCCTTTAAAACTATGTTTAAAGTGTTTTTCCTTGACAAGTGATGCCATACTATTAGAGCGAGTGAACACTTCGGCGTGCTATAGGCCTACTAGGGTTCGGCCCACCAAGAACGTTATAAAAGGGGGTCACTATGCATTAGGGCAAACACACTAAAACACAACTCATCAGTTTGTATATGATTTCTTGGAACACCACAATAATAACATTCAATCAACTAACAAAATAAATTATGTCGGAAAATTATAATATACTACATATAGTTGAGCAAATGAAAAGATAAACAATCTGTAGTAGGTTAATAAAAAAGCAACATGGTCCCCAGAAAATCATAAGGCCAGATGTCTAATAAACTTAGCATATCAGGAAACAATCTAAATTAATACACCCTTCTCTCTTTGCTTAGCATTGCCAGCCTCACTTCCCCAGCCATTGAGCTTCTAGTGAATGACCCATCTTTTTCATTTCTTGGCATCTCCAGTCCCAAAATCTTATCTTGCAACAATCTTCCATTCGGTCCCTAGTTAATAATAATCATCATAATAATGAGCAAAAACAATTATGACCAACACTCTATAAACTTATTTGAAACACGTGCGATGGATAGGAAAAAAACAACCTCTGGCATGCTCTTCTCACATATTAAAACCTATAAGATGAGACAAGGAAGAATCAAACCTCCCTAATTTGTCTTCAGATATCGTCGAGGGCAATCCACCAACAAAAACTTCGGTTCCTCTGGCATGCTCTTCTCACATATAAAAATAGAGTTAAATTATTATAGTAATTTTCATGTTCCACTTTCTTGCAGAAATCAAACTTATTTGGGCTAGCAATGAAGAAAGATAGTCTCATTTAGTCAAATAACCTCAACATGCATGTTCATTGGTTACTGTGACAAAATCCAAATGTGGTTTTTATTTTAAAAGTTCAAGGAAAAGAACTTACTTCCCTCTGTTGAATGATGATATGTTAGCTAGCTGATCTGTAATAAAAGTAAAAACATTAATAACCTAAAATGAAATCAGGTTTTCTAAAAGAGATACCAATATATATAGCTTCGTTTCCCTGTTCTCAGTTCAGACCTCAGTTTGGATTTGGCATTCCACAAAAGAAATAGGTAATACTAAAAGAAAATAATTTACCTCCTAACATCTTTAAAACAGATATCTTGGCAAACTCAAGACAAACACTTAAAAGATATGGAAC
Source organism: Nyctanthes arbor-tristis (assembly GCA_963692815.1). NCBI lineage: Eukaryota > Viridiplantae > Streptophyta > Magnoliopsida > Lamiales > Oleaceae > Nyctanthes > Nyctanthes arbor-tristis. The sequence goes on along the minus strand of CAVNYN010203816.1, from coordinate 53,232 downwards.
AAAGATACTCCCAAAGTGATACCAAGCCCATCATAATACCAATCCTATCAGGGGAACCACGTGAAGCAATACAGAATGAAGACTATAATATATTTACCTTATTTTCTCTCAATATAGAATAAGGATAAAAAGAGAAAGTGGAGAAAAAAAAAAGACATTGAGAATGACCTAAAACTAATAATTCACAACTACAATATATGCATTCGCACATATTTTTTATATTAGCTTGGGTGAGGCAATAATAATTGTAATTACATTATATAAACTTGCTTTTCAATTATAGACAATAACAGTTCACCACACAGGTGCACATGCGCAAACAAAATGAAGAAAGCGTACAAAAAATTGAAAATTGTTCCTAACCTTTATTGAAGATAACTAGCTCAAGTTTAGATACTTGCTCAAATTGCCATAGGGATGTAATGCTGCATCATAGCGCGTCACCAATCTTACATGATGGAGAAGACAATCGTATGTTCCCTCTATGTATTCTTATGTCTACATCTCCTGGAGTAAAATATATTTAGTAGTGTCTCGGGTATTTAGAACTCGGAGAGTTATAATATGCACGTATCGGGTATAGGCAAATGTACATGCAATGGCATCAAAGTCATTTTTAGCTTCAATTTGGACCATCAAAAATACTTTGCCAGCGTTAGGAATTGAAGTGTTCTTTGCTTCGGACCAATTTTTAATAAGATGGCCTTCCTTGTCACATCCAAAACACCGTCCTGATTTCCAGCGACATGGCCCCCAGTGTTGTTTTCTACAAGTCAGACAAGTATGGATTTCTTTAGGTCTAGTATTTGTGTTGTTTTCTTTGCCAGAGGTTGTGTTTCTTGATCATTTCTTGAAGGGCATTTATTATCATTCCATCTTTTTGAGTTTCGATCTACTCGAGATCTTCTAGCCTCTCACGCTTTTTGAATTTTCACCTCAACTTGTTCAGCTATTAGGGCTCAATCAATTACTTTGGAGAAGGTTATATTTGAAATTCCAGCCATTTGAACATCCCTTCCTACTTCTAGCCTTAGCCCCTCAATAAAACGATTGATCTTAAGTTCGACTTTTCTAATCATGTGGATGGCAAATCGGGAAAGTTCCATGAAATTCTTAACATAATATGTTACCGACATGAAGTCTTGGCAAAATTGGATAAATTCATTTAACTTTTGATTCTTAACTGTCGAGGAGAAGTACTTATCATGAAATTTTTGACAAAATTGTCCTCATGTAATATCTTATTTTTCACCAATGCTAACTAAAGTATCTCAACGAACAGCCAGCACTTCCTCATAATATAAAAGATGCACCACTGATCTTTTGTGATTTAGGAATGTGAGCATAGGTAAACACTCGCTTGATAGTTCTTATCAAATCTTCAGCTTCAATAGGATCCTTTGCATCCTTAAATATAGAGGGATTAATTCGGTGGAATTGGTACCCATATTAATTAATCTATTGTAACTTGATGCACTATTAGAAGTGTGGTTATTATTAATTAATCAATTGGCTAATTTGTCGCGCTTGTTGCCTCACGAGGTGGCTCAGACGATCCAATGGAGCAGAAGTGTCATCTTTAGCCATTTTAATCTATTCCAGTATAATAAACTAGTCAACACTAACTTGGAGTTTAATATAGACAATTAAATTTTTAGGAACAAATTATGATCAGAATATTGTTTAATATAAAACTTATCATTATCCTTCTAGAACTGAGGGTTCATCATCAACGTGCCAGTTCTTAATATTCACATTTGCTATATCAGAATGGTATTGAAAACTCATCCTCATGAAGTTCAAAACTTTTAAAGTTTAGAGAATATCCGAGCTTGTAAGTATTAAAACTTGACAATCAGAATGTATACACATAAGTTGAAAGATATCAAGACCTTACAGTTTAATGCTATGTATCATGATTCAACATAAGAATTCCTCAAGATTACTTCTAATGTGCTAATATCGTAGTCTTAAGGGTGTCGAGACTTGGAATCCTTGAGGGTATTCTACTTTAGTTTTCTTTTTTTTTTTTTCCCTTCAAATGGTACCAAGGTTTCTCTCGTTTGGGGGATTTGAGACTCAATTGAGTTTCTGCCTTAAGATCACGGTTTTCTCTTACAAAGTTCTCTCTTAATTTGTCTCTCATAACATTGAATGTCTCCATTCTAATCGTTATTATCTCCTTTAATTTCTTGTATTATTATTCCTCAACTTTAGATCCGATATTTTTCCAACAATACCAATGCTTCAATTCTAAAAATTATCACTAATTCCTACAACCATGTTTTACGTTTAACCTTATGTATAGAAACAAGTATTTAGAAACTTGTTATTATGGTACTTCTACATATTTACGTCAACTTGATATTATTAGAGATGGCAAAATGGCTGGGCAAGCCCAGCTCGAGTCGTTGGGCCGTTTTTGTACTCGACTCGAGCCCGAGCCAAAACTCGGCAAGCTGAGAATTTGAAAATTTGTTCGCACTCTAACTAGGGCTCGCATTTTTGGAGCCAAACCAGGGCCGAGCACGAGCTGGCTTGAGCTAATTTACCAACCGTAGATAATATACTCTTTGAACCCGTTCCTTCTATATATATGCATTTCTTTATTCCATAAATTCCATGAACCTAATTTTAAGCCTTTACCACTGTCTTTAGCTTCAAGAACTTTATTCTAAGTCATTTCCTAAAGCTATTGAAAGTGATCAATTTTTTTTTTAATTCGAGCTTAATTAGAATAAAATATGGGGCTAACTTAACAAAAATTACATAGGTTGATACTTCCATCTCTTGGAGAGTCCCTAGGAAATATACTTGTACATCACAACTAGGAACATGAATTCTCTGATACCAAGTCTTTCATGACTCGTACATTGTCCATTGTTCAATACATAGGCTCAATTTATATTAAGAATGGCAAATTTTCTTTAATTTCTGAATATTTCCTTCTGCCACATTTTTTATGTCATCAATTGTCCTATTTATTCCAATCATTTAGGTATATTCGTGATATCATTTTCAACGATGAACTTTTAGTTGTTAGAAATCAAGAATCGACGCCTTATACTAAGTTGAAAAGGAATAATATAAAGTAGCAAGACCGTAGTTTTAGAGATGTCAAGACTCTATTTTAAAATAAATGCATGTCTTATACATAGTTGTTAAGATCCTGAACTTTGATGCCTTTGAAATACTATTAATTTTTTTAACACAGTCTTGAAACTTGAGAATATTTGTTCTCGGGACTTCTTTGAAACAGAGAACTTAAACATATAAAGTGTCTAGTACTGAATTTTTCCCTCACTGTCTCTCTATATTAAACCCTAAATATAAGATGTCTATTTGTAGTTGTAAGATATAAAACCTCAGTCTTACTATGCTTCTATGGGCCTACAACTAAAGGGGTCAACTAATTAATCTAATTAATTAATTCGGCCCGATTAAACCTGGTCCAACTAATTGGACCTTGGATATCTATTCCAATAATCTCCCACTTGGACAAGATCCATTCCAAATCACCAACTCTTACCTTTGTGTGTGAGATCGGAAGAGCTCTCACTCATGATGACAAACGTCGTGATACTATTATTCTAATCTAATTAGAATAAGACCAATCAAAATCTCTATTTTAATTTATCATCAATACACCCAAATTGATCCGTTCACGTTGCGGTCCAAAATTGACATCCAACAATGTATCAATGCAACCTATGTGACGGGAAAGTCATGTGCTATGACAAACTTTCATATGTAAAGTTACATTGAAATATAATCATTTCATCAATATAACACAACTGGTTAAGAGATATGGAAACGCGTCAATCTCATAGCAACCAATTATTTTATTTACTTTAACTCTTTACTGATTAAACCAAGTTACGATAAAATATTTTCAACGCATAACTTCACCCCCGCCGAGGAATTTATATCAACCAAAGTAGGCGAAAAGTAGGTTATAATCTCCCATTATCCAGAAGTGATGAATCCTCATCTTAAATACTCACAACCTTCATGCAACTTTTATTATAGCTGTACGACATTTTCCTAATAACTCTTGGTTAGAGTCTCATCTAATGTCTAACTAAGTATAACAATTATCTATAAGATTCTATGGTACCCTCAAGTCAAAGGACTAATTCCACGACCATCCATTAGAGATCAACCATTGACGCTTAGATAATTTACTATGTGGTATCTCTAGGTAGGTCATCCAATGTATGTTTAACTAACAATGCATCCATGTGTCCATTCGGATGTCAGACATTTTAACTCGTGCGATCAGTTACTTTCTTTATAAGAAAGAAATGTGACACATGCTAGTTTATCCGCAATAATGATATCCGTATCTCATTAATACACTGCCTAAGGAAAATTTAAGAATAAGTATATAACTTATATATATATATATAAAGGCACTTAAGTTGCCATCTTATTTTTCCCGCCCATTTCAGTGATGTAACTCTCGTAGTCAATCTTTTGCGGTACCTTTTGTGATGTGCATGTTTTCCATTTTAGGTTTTTCTTTTTCCCAGGGACGTAGCTCATTAAGGACCAGTGCGTTTCATGGACCGCACTGCCTCCTGCCACGACCCATTTAATTTTTGGGCCGATTGCACTATTTCCCGAGCCCAACATCAATTATCTTGTATAGGAAAAAGCTTTTAACTGCAATTAGGCTGAAAATCAATAGTCAGGCCAATAAAAATTATGTTAAATGCATTCCAACTTCTACTTTTATATAAACTCAGCCAAATAATGTTATATTCTTAATTCAATGTAGGATTTCATCCGTCTTAAATCACATATCTTCCATTTTAATTTTATAAAGTACACATTCAGCCATTGTAGCTATCAACCCGATATGGGACACAATTCAATTCTCTTTGGAAATTGCATTTCTAACATCCACTTTTATAACACTCAATCTTTTTCTATTTTATTATGTAGTCCGATGTGGGAATCTGTACATCCTAATATGCGCATATTATTACATATATTTGTTTTAAAAGGACACTCATATTAGATTTGTGTTTATTAGTTATTACATAGATATCTTTTCATTAGACCATTTGTAAAATTTCCAACCACACCTCTAAAAAAAAAATCTAACCACACTGAGAAAAATTCCTGGCTCTGCGCCTGCTTTTTCCTCCAATTTTCGTTGCAAATTCCCTTCTCTTTTTTCCCATCTTTCCCTTTCGAGCGCCTGAAGATTCTTATTTCCTAATCTACTGTTCTAATTGTTAATTTTCTCTGTTCTTTTGATTATTTCCTACTCTACTATTCTAAAATCTCTGCCATACGCATTTTAATTTCTTAAATCAAAGCTAAAATTTCTGTGATAACGCATCTTAATTTCTTAAATCAATGTTAAGATCTTGGCGATTTATTTTTTTTTTTACAAATGGGAGTTCATATGGACTTGGGTTATTGATTTCAGGGTTTGATTGGTTGAGAATTTGGTCTAGAGGTTGCGGTGGATTCAAGAATTTGGTCTAAATACTTAAAGTAAATTCAAGAAGATATTAGACAAGTAGAAGAATACTAAAATGGTGAAACAATTAGTTGGATGATCCATTTTTAAAAAATTCAGTTGTTTGAATTAAAACTTTCAATAAATCTCTCAACTATTTATTTTTCTGAATTATCTTTACTATATCAATTTAATATATGGCACAATCTCTCTTATATATAGTGTAGATGTATTAGTTCATAAGAAATATCATATCTTATTCTGTTTGGATATTATATTGTCATCGCTTTAGATGACTAATACAAACTAAGGTATTTTATTTTTATCTATCTCAAATTGGAATCGTACTCTTTACTTCAAATATTTTTCCTAGGCACATGCATTCTTTATTTGTGGATTCTTTATGTGGGTTTGGCACCTTTATTTTAACAAAGGACATGAATATGCCTACTCCAATTTCTGTTATATAAATCTAATTTAATATTATAGTTGTTTCAAGTTTCCATGTATATAGTCATTCTTGGCTAGGGGAAATTTTCCTGTTTGGCTCCTATAGTGGCAGTTCCGATCTCTACACAGGTGAGGATTGAAGTCCTATCTTTTTTGCTCTTAAATTACATGGAACATTTTTGATGTAATATCTGGTATCCATGTTTTGTACTGCTTTGAAAGTATATGTTTGAAAGCTTCAAAACTTTCTATTTTTTCCCTTAGAATCTGATGTTATTGAATGATGATCAAATGTTATTGGCTAATTTTTATGTTTCATGCAATTATAGCATTGTAGAAAATAAAATAAGAAAAACTTATAAGGAAGTACAAGTGGTTTTTAAGTATGATTGGTGGTGTTTCGCAATTGTGATAGTCTCAATCCCACATCGCTTGGGTAGAGAAAAGGAGAAGAGTTTAGAGATCCACTCCATCTGACATGAGGCCTTTTGGGTAAGAACTCAAGAGTAAAACCGTGCGAGCTAGGTCAAAAGCGGACAATATCATGTCAAAGTGGAGCGGGTCGTTACAGATGGTATTAGAGCCGAGCCCAACTGGAAGTGTGGCCAACGAGGACGTTGGCCCCCTTAGGTGGGGTGATTGTGATAGCCTCAATCCCACATCGCTTGGGTGAAGAAAAGGAGACCAGTTTATAAGTAGGAGATCCACTCCATCTGATATGAGGCCTTTTGAGTGATAATTCAAGAGCAAAACCGTGAGAGCTAGGCTCAAAGCGGACAATATCATGTCAAAGTGGAGCGGATAGTTACAGATGGTATCAGAGTAGAGCCCAACCGGAAGTGTGGCCAACGAGGACATTGGGCCCCGTTAGGTGGGGTGATTGTGATAGCCTCAATCTCACATCGCTTGGGTAGAGAAAAGGAGAATAGTTTAGAGATCCACTCCATCTGACATGAGGCCTTTTGGGTAAGAACTCAAGAGTAAAACCGTGCGGGCTAGGCCCAAAGCGAACAATATCATGTCAAAGTGGAGCGGGTAGTTACAGACGGTGTCAGAGCAGAGCCCAACTGGAAGTGTGGCCAACGAGGACGTTGGGCCCCTTTAGGTGGGGAGATCGGAAGCCTCAATCCCACATCACTTGGATGAAGAAAAGGAGACCAGTTTATAAGTTAGGAGATCCACTCCATCTGATATGAAGCCTTTTGAGTGAGAACTCAAGAGCAAAACCGTGAGAGCAAGGCCCAAAGCGGACAATATAATGTCAAAGTAGAGCGGGTAATTACAGAATAAAGCAAGTAAGCTCATGCATATTGAGCTTTGGGCCTAGCCCGCACGGTTTTACTCTTGAGTTCTTACCCAAAAGGCCTCATGTCAGATGGAGTGGATCTCTAAACTGTTCTCATTTTCTCTACCCAAGCGATATGGGATTGAGGCTATCACAATCACCCCACCTAAAGGGGCCCAACGTCCTCGTTGGCCACACTTCCAGTTGGGCTCTGCTCTGACACCGTCTGTAACTACCCGCTCCACTTTGACATGGTATTGTCCGCTTTGGGCCTAGCCCTCACGGTTTTACTCTTGAGTTCTCACTCAAAAGGCCTCATATCAGATGGAGTGGATCTCCTAACTTATAAACTGGTCTCCTTTTCTTCACCCAAGCGATGTGAGATTGAAGCTATCACATTTTCTATCCAAAATATTGCCTTCTGCAGGACCTTAAGACTGAAGAGACATTAGCCACTGGAAAATTGGCTGGCAAGCTGTATCTTCTTGACAAGACCAGCTAAATGCCAGAAAACTCCAACTTTCCAGTTCAAAGTAAATCCAAACAATATACTGTTTCATGTAATACTTTGCTTTCCAGTAATAAAGGCTGTAATGAAACTTTGTATGGCTGGCACACTAAGCTTGGTCATGCTTCAATCTCTTTATTACAGCATTTGGATTTTTTTCCAGAAACTATCTATTGACTGTGATTTGAATGCTTTGAAACAATGTGAAATTTGTCATAAAGCTAAACAGACTAGACTTCCTTTTCCTTCCAGTTTCATTCATACTAAGGATGTCTTTGAGCTCATTCATTTGATGTTTGGGAACCTTACAAAAAACCATCTATTTCTGGAACTCCATACTTACTCACCATAGTTGATGGTTTTAGTAGAGCTACATAGACTTATCTAATGGTCTATAAGTCCCCAAGTTTCAAGAATTGTGGAGGGTTTTCTTCAACTGGTGCACACACAACATGGAAAGCAAGTGAAAAATGTAAGAAGTGACAATGGTATAGAATTCACTGGTCAAGAATGTCAAAATATTTTCCATAAATTTGGAATTAACCATCAAAGTCATGTGTGTATACCCCTCAGCAGAATGGGGTTGTGGAAAGGAGACATAGGAGTTTACTGAATATTGCTCGATCTTTGATGTTTCAGGCACAAATGCCTAGCAAATTGTGGCCTCATTCCATTCTTTTAGCCACACATATACTTAAGAGGTTGCCTTCCTCTACCCTAGCTTGGAAAACCTCTTATCAGTTATTACATGACAAAACACCAGATTATACCAACCTAAAACCATTTGGCTGCTTATGTTTTGCAACAACTACTACACCACATAAAGATAAATTTGATCCTAGAGGCTTGAAGTGTATATTTCTTGGTTTTGTCCCAGGACAAAAGGCTTATAAACTTTAAATTTGGATTCTCATCATGTTTTTGTCTCTAGAGATGTTATTTTCTTTGAGCAAGTGTTTCCCTATAAACAGCAGCCACTGCCAACAGAATCACCTCCTTTACCTATTTCCCACACAGATACACGATTAAACAATACCACTCCTATTTCTTCTTCTTGTTCTTGTTGCCCTGACCTTACTGATGAAAATTCATCATTCCCTGTGGGAAGTTCTCATCTTGGTGTGGTAGAATGTGGATCATATTCTGCAGATCAATCTGATCATGGTGAAATTACAGCACCTGAAACAGTGTTGCCTTCTGGAGTTGAACAAGTAAGGACGAGTTCCACCATCTTATCTTCAAGACTTTGTTACCTATGCCAGTACTACTGATCCTAAATTTCAGGCTAGTGTCCCTCTTCCTAACATCATTTCCGTTCCTTCCAACTCTAACCACAGTCCACAAACCTATCCTCATTACACTTCTCCATGCTTTACTAATCTATCTTGGTTTTCTAGCTAATGTTTCTGTTATCCAAGAACCTAGTTCTTACTCACAGGCAAGTAAGGATGTTGGTTGGGTACACGCTATGCAACAGGAGCTAGACGCTTTAGAGCGCAATCAGACTTGGGAGTTGACTTTGTTGCCACCAGGAAAAAAGAGACATAGGATCCAAGTGGGTCTATAAAGTTAAGAGAAAACAAGATGGTACTATAGATAGGCTCAAAGCACGTCTAGTGGCTAAGGGCTATCATGAAGTTGCTGGGATAGATTATACAGAAAGTTTTTCCCCAGTTGCCAAACTTGTTACTGTGAGAATGCTTATTGATGTTGCTACTGCTAAAACATGGCCACTTCATGAAATGGATATCAACAATGCTATCTTCATGGCTATCTTAACGAAGAAGTATACATGTTGGTGCCAGAAGGATATACTAAAGCTGCTCCTAATCAGCTTTGTAAGCTAAAGAGAAGTCTTTATGGTCTTAAACAAGCGTCTAGGCAGTGGAATACTGAATTTTGTGGCAAGTTAGTTGAGTTTGGTTTTGTGCAATCTCCTCATGATCATTGCCTCTTTATTAAACACTCTGCTGGTTCTTTTTTGGCTCTATTGATCTATGTTGATGATGTATTAGTGACTGGAAATAGTGAGGATGATATCAAGGCAGTCAAAACTTATTTGCACAACATTTTTACCATCAAAGATCTTGGTTTCACAAAGTATTTTTTAGGCCTGGAGATAGCTAGAAGTGTGACTGGTACATACCTTAATCAGCAAAAATATATTCTTGACATATTGAAAGATACAGGCCTACTTGGAGCTAAACCCACTCTTACACCTTTACCTGCTGGTGTTAAGTTGAGTGCTTCTTCTGGTGTTCTTGTTGCTGAGCCTAATAGGTATCGAAGGTTAATTGGCTGACTTCTTTACATCAATTTAACAAGGCCAGACCTTACATATTCAGTACAACAGTTGAGTCAGTATGTTCAGAATCCAACACAAATACATTGGGATGCTGCTGTTCATTTACTTAAGTACCCTTCAAAAGGCCTTTTCTATCCAGTTCATAATGATTTTAAGCTTGAAGCCTTTTGTGATGCGGATTGGGCTTCATGTGTTGACACTCGAAAATCACTTACAGGCTACTGTATCTACCTCAGACCAGCACTGATTTCCTAGAAAACTAAGAAACAGACGACGGTTTCCCGCTCCTCTGCTGAGGCAGAATATCGAAGCTTGGCTTCCACTGTTTATGAGCTCCAATGGGTGACTTATATTCTTCAGAATCTTCATATTCCACTTACTCTTCCAGTCCCTCTATGGTGTGATAACAAAGCAGCCTTACACATCGTTGAAAATCCAGTTTTCCATGAGCGAACAAAGCATCTTGACATTGACTGTCACTTGGTTCGTGATCAATATAAAGCTGGTTTTGTTCATCCACAACACATCTCCTCCAAGTTACAACGTGCTGATGTGTTCACTCAGGCCTTAGTTTCACCACAATTTATTCTCCTCTTGTCCAAGTTGGGATTTCCGAAGTAAAAAGCCTAAATTTGAAATAATAATTTAAAAAATCAACAAAAATGGAAATTGAAAATATATGTAATTCAGAGCTGGCAACATACCAGAATTAATATCTATACAGTTCTAGCTTAAAATAAATGAAAAAACTCTTAAGGAAGGAAACTAACCTCGATTTTCATCTAGAGGTCTGCTTCGACCTTGACCGGATAGCATTGTACTCTTAGTTAGCTCTCATTGAAATTAACAAAGATGATAGACTGCAACCTAGAAAATAGCAAATCATAACCAAAAAAAAAAAGACCGGATAAAAAGAGCACAGTAACAATTAAAAGCTACACTACGAAAACAAATTAACTCTCGATCTGGTTTTTTAAATAATAGAACAAAATAAAAATGAAAAAAAAACGTGAATGAAAATACACATGCAACCACCGTTTAGTATTCAAAAATAATTTGTAAGACAATAACTGATAAGTTAAGAAAAATAAATTTATGACGCAAAGAGCTATTACTTAAAAGTTATAAGGACTAAAATTATAAGTTCAAATAAAAGTTGATACATGATTAAGCAAAAAGAATATTGTTTATGACATATGGAAATTTCAGATTTCTTATTTACATAAATTAGATATATCATTATTCTTGGGAAATTTTATACTTATCAATAAACTAATTGAGTTATATATTTAAAAATATATATATATATATAAAATAATACATCAATTATGAGATTTGTTGCAAAGCTATCTAACATTTCATTTGTGACCACTACACTCTTAGAATTATTAACAAATGCATGTTTAAAAATAGAAGAATCCCTTAATCTTCTCACTTTTAAATAATATGTTTTTTTTTATTTATTGTACAAATAGAACCACCACTACTAATGAGATACACAATATATTACAGTATAAGAACACAAATCAATAACCATAATAAATGATATATAATGAAATATCAACGGCACTATAAAAACCTAATAAAATACTTATTTAATGCAAGTTGAACAAATTATATGATTGATTCATTTCTTTAAAACAAATGGAGAACCGGAATTCTCATAAATTATGAAGTATGTAGACTAACACAAATAGGAATACAAATTTCAGATTACATACCTATAAGAATATGAGAATTGTCAAACTTCAACACAAAGGATATTGGAGAGTAGAAAGAATTTAGTATGATAAGGATATTTAAGTAAGATTTTCTCTCTCTCGTCTGTAGAGAGTATGTGTGCTCCTCCTTTCTGGTGAGAAGTGGGTGTGTTTATCTATTTCATTTTTATCCGAGTTTGATTTGTTGACGAGTGTCGAAGATGGAGACTGATTTTGCCAATCTGAATATCTCAGTGGAGGAGAATGAGAAGTTTATTCTCGATACCGAGAACACTGAATTTACGAATGAAAACGTTGGATTATGACTACTGGGTAGATATCTTACAGAACGTCCCATTCATTTTTCTTCAATGATGAACCGTATACTCTATGGAGGCCAGGGAGAGGACTAAGTGTCAAGGACCAGTACTACAGAATTAGAGAAAAAAAAATTAGGAATACGCGTGCGTCGGTTTCTCGGACAAACAACACGTACATTTTACGCGGTGGCAATTTTGAAAACAAAGGTTACACTATAGGCGTCAGTTCTTCACAAAGAACTGACGCCAATTTTATAATTCCTGGAAACCGATGCCCAATTAACGAAAAGGCTCTGTACTATAGCGCGTCCAATTATTCCCCCTTCTGCATTTCGCTAAACATTTCACAACAGCGCGCCCAGAGATATCCTTCTGCGTAAAATTCGAATCTCAACCATATTTCATTCCTTAAAACACATTTGAAGACTAATGATAGCATCGATTTCGGTCTTCAATCACATTTCGACCCTCTAAATCCCTAGATCTCTAACCATCCGGCGAGCGGAGGCGGCGAAGGACGCGGTGGCTGTCGATTCGTTAAGGCTCCATTATTTGGTAATTTCATAGCTTGACCATCTTCTTGAGTATTTTGTTCATAATGTCTTGGCAAACCACTTATTTCTTGACACGTTCAGGCGAGCGGCTGCGGACGGCGGTGAAGGGTTTTCTCCACATCTTGAGAGTATAAGGTAATTTTTATCCATTTCTTGGTTTTAGTGTGAGAGAGATTTAATTTTGGCTTTAGAAATTATAATTTTTAGGGTTTTTGTTAAATTTGGTAAAGATGTGTTTTATGGTTTAATTAGTAGGATATGAAATTTGTTGGGCTTGTTTGTTAAATATATATATATATATATATATATGTTTATACATTGTTATGTGCATATATGATTTATGTAGATATTTATGAAATTTGAGATTTGAGTAATGGAATTTGTTCATTCCATAGTTATTGAGCAATTTGACACTCTAAATGTTCGATGAATTGCCTCATAAAAATTTTGATGAAAGTTTTCCGCACCATTGTAGTATTTTATACATAGATTAATATTATTACTTTGAGCTAAAATGGTAATGTGAATACATTAGTAATTAATAAGTGTTGAAACTTAAATTTAAATAAAGTAAAGAAATCAAATAATCTAAAAATTATTTGATTAAACTGGTGATGTGAATATTGCAAATGAGCCGAGAAGTATTGATGCACAAGTAAAATAAATAAAATCAAATAATGTAAAGATTACGTTATTGTTAAAGTTTGTAGTAGTATTTGTAAATTCATTTATCTTGAGTTGGTGATAATTGTGTTAAAGTATATGTAAATTGTTAGTGTTGGTGCTGTGTTTTCTTGGCTAGCTGTGGCCAGGGACGGAGCCCATTTAAGACGAGTGCGGTCCATGGACCGCGCTAAACTCTCGAGCAGTCAAATTAACTTTGGGCTAGACTGCACTGGCCCAAGTGAAAAAAAATTGTTAATTGGCCCAGGAAAGGAATTAAACCACTGAGAACTCTAAAGCCCAAAACAAATAAACATCTCCAGCTCAATTACATGTATAGAAAGAAAACACAGTAGAGAAATTGAGAAATACAACAGAACGTTCTGCTACTGCTGCCTGCCATTTCACTCTTCCACTCCGACAGTTCGAGTTCTACAACTTCAATTAGGCACTTTCCGGTGACTTGAACAGTGGCAACCAGCACCTAAAAGACCGATAGTGAAGGGAAGGTAATAAAACTACTCTATTTTTTTTCCTTTTGAATCTCTTTTAAAATTTTAAACTATCAAAGAGTTAAGCACTTTAAAAATCTATGAGAATTTTAGTTTTATACTTCTTTTGGTATGTTTTTGCTTAGTTTATTGTTGATTCTACAATAGAATTTTTATTTCACTTGAAATTGTGTATTTGTGTTTTTTATTATTTTAGGGTTTATTAAAGATTCTTTATTTATAATGAAATTTGGGGCTTATGATTGAATTAGATTAATTTTGGTATTTTATTTACTCCCTTAATTGTCAATTGGCTACTAGAAATCTAGATTATATTGTGAATAATGTCATAATGAATATGTAATTGCTCTAGACTTAACAACTTAGGAAGTTATTAAGTTAGTAATATACAACTTGGAATTGGGGCTTTTTTGCTTTATTTGAGTTTATTTGAAATAATTTTAATTACTTATTAAATATTGCTCATGGTTTAGGTTATGGAGAGATTCTTTAAAAGGAAACTAGTTTAAGAAAATATTTTTGAGGAAAGCACACATAGAAGGTTGAGGAAAGTTCAAGAAAATGTTGTTGAGGAAAGATTGATGATGAACTCATTATAAAGAAGTTTCTGGCTATGAAAACCCGTAAAAAACAATTGTAAGATACCTCGTGTGAATTTATATTTATTAATGAATTATTTTACATTTTTTCACTTTCAATATTTTGGACCGCACTTATCTAAATTCCTGGCTCCATCCCTGGCTATGGCTAGTGCATTTGTTGTTTTTTGGTCACAGGAACATTGGTAGCTATTGATCTAGTGAAATATATTAAAAAAAAAAAAGAAATTGGCGTCGGTTATTCTACAAGAACAGATGCCTAAAGTCATTTACAAATTAAAAATCTATATTTTTACTATAGTTGTTGGTTGCGAGTCAACAACCGACGCCTAAAGTAATTTCTTTTTTAAAAAATATGAGTTTAGGCGTCGGTTGTAGGAGAACAACCGACTCCTATTGCCACATTTAGATATCAACTAACAACGAGCGCCGATGCATTTACAATGAACGTGGTTCACATAGGCATTGACGTCGAAACCGACGCGTATTCATAATTACAACCGACACCTATTAAGCTTTTCTGTAGTGGACATTGGCGACCAGAGATTTTTGTTCCAGTTTCATCATGAGTTTGACATGAAGAGGGTGATTGAAGGAGGACCCTGGACATTTGACAAACATCTGCTAATATTACATTAGTTGAAGGTCAGAGAGATACCTAAAAATATTCCTCTGTTCTTCTTTCAGTTTTTGGTCCATATCCATGGACTGCTGGTTGGATTCATGACAGAGAACGTGGGGAGGCAATTCGGCAACTTTATTGGAGAATTCAACTCATATGACTCAGTTAACAATGTGGGCGTTTGGGTGAATACATGAGGATCAAGGCGCAAATTGATGTCCGACGACCATTGAAACGATGCAAGAAGATTAAAATGGGGGGAACGTGGTCTATTACTCACTTCAAATCAAATATGAGAAACCGAGTATGTTTTGTTATCTTTGTGGTCTTCTCTGTCATTCTGAACACTTTTGTGAGATTAATTATACTACAGTGGCTGAGGATCTTCGGCGCAATTGGGGGGGGATTGGCTTAGAGTTCTGGCGAGAAGGAGCAGTGATAGTTCTGGTGAGAAGTGGCTGCGTAATGAGGGAGAGGAAATTTCCAAAAATATATTTGGCAAGGGCGTAATATCAACGGTGATGGAGGAGGATTTTATTCAAGATCCAATTCGGGACTAACGTGGCAAATCTGGGGCTGCTGATCCGCGTGAAAGGGGCAGAAATTTTGATCTAAATCATGGAGAGGATATTGAGTACATAAGACGTGCTAACTCAACTGGGCTCAATAAATAGATGGGCCAGGTGGATGGACTGGGCCAAGGGGGTGAGGGGATGAAGGGCCTGAGCTAATTTTTGAAAGGAAAAGAAAGCGTGGGCTCCACAGTGCAAAGGGAAAGGAGCAACTTTTGATTACAGATGAGAGTCCAATATTGAAGAAGGGCCAAAAAACTTACCATCAGCAGAACCTGGATTCCAGGCCTGCCAAAATCAATGAAACGATTAAGTTGGAACTGTCTGGACCTTGGCAATCCCTGTGCAATCGCTGCTCTGTGCAAGATGGTTAATTCTCGTAGGCCGTATATAATCTTTATTTGTGAAACTCTTGTTTATTCTAATAAAATTGAAGCTCTTTGTATCAAAATAAAGTTTGAGGAAGCTTTGTCTATCGATGGAGAAGGTCATAGTGGTAGAATTGCTGTACTTTGGAGAAATAAAAACGATCGTTTTGTTTTATGTTATTCCTCTAATCATGTTGATCATATTATTTGCGACAATCTTAAGGAGAATTGGAGACTAAAGGGTTCTATGATTTTCCCGAAAGAAATAGAAGACGTGAGTCTTGGGAACTTCTCGGACATCTACAAAGTCTTTCGTCCTTGCCTTGGTGTTTTATCGGGGATTATAACTATTTACTCAATTCCTCTAATAAGTTGGGTCGTGTGATCATCCAAATTGTCTCATTAAAGGCTTCATAAGTGTTGTTAGTGATCGTGGGCTCATGGATTTACTGTCAATGGGTCATCAATATACATGGGAGAAGGGATGTGGAACAGTTCCAAGATAAACTTAAAAATCTATTGGAGGGTTATGATGTGGACTTAATGCATAAGCTGGGAAATAGTTTGGCCGAGTTGAAAAGATAGGATAAACGAAGGTTCCAAGATGTCAAGAAGCAGATAACTAATCTGACATGGGAGATTGAACGAGCTAGAAGTGATCCCAACAACACTCGGGAGAATTGCTACGCAAAATGAGAAGTGAATTGGCGAATGTCTTAGTGAAAGAAGAATATTGGCGCCAACGAGCTAAAACCTATTGCCTTCAATGAGGGGATATGAACACCAAATCTTTCACACCAAAGCATCGGATAGACAGAGACGCAACAGAATTTGGCAGATTAAAAATGAAGCAGGTGAGTCGGTGCATGATGCAAGAAGGTGGTTCGTGACTACATTACCGAACTCTTTAAGGAAGATGTGGAACGTCCAATTGATATTTTGGATGGCATGGAATGTAGAGTTGAAGAGGAAGATAATACAAAATTGATGGCTCCATTCAATAAGGAAGAATTTGATTGTGTAATCAAACAAATCTGGATAAATCCCCCGGGCCCATATCGAATAGGGCGTTTTTTCAACAAGCTTGGCCGTATATTGGTGAGCAAGTTTTCCAATCTTGTTGCATGTGGATGAATACTAAGTCTCTTCCTTATAATCTGAACAAGTCCAATATTATGTTGGTTCCAAAATATGATAACCCGACTTCAATGAAAGAGTTTAGCCCAATCTCACTCTATAATGTGTTGTATAAATTAATGGCAAAAAAGTTCACGCTAACAGATTGAAAAGGTTGTTGCCAGGAATTATTTCTAAATTTCAGTATGTCTTTGTGCCGGGTAGGGCTATTACGGACAAGGTCTTGGTGGCTTTTGAGATTCTACATTATATGAAGAAGAAAAAGGAGAAGAAGATGAATGAGAAAAAGGGTTATGTGGCTATGAAGATTGATCTTAGTAAAGCCTATGATCCGGTGAGTTGGAATTTCTTGCACAAAATTATGATTCAGCTTGGATTTAGTACGGAGTGGGTTGACTTGATCATGATGTGTGTGACAACTGTTAGGTATATGATATTAGTGAATAGCAAAGAGGATGGGCCGGTTGTACCAAAGAGGGGACTGAGACAAGGAAACCCATTATCGCCTTGTTTATTCCTTATTTATACAGAGGGATCATCAGTCCTACTTCAACAAGCGGAATTGAGAAAAGATATCCGAGGGTGTAAGGTTGCTCGGGGTGCTCCTAGTGTGTCTTATCTTTTATTTTCGGACGATAGCTTTTTCTTTTTTTAGGCTAAGGAAAGAGAAGCTATGGGGATGAAGGAGTTACTTAGTCGATTTCTTCAACTCTGGGAATTGGGGCTGATCTCAATACGTAGAAATACCTTGGTTTGCCATCATTGATTGGAAGGAAAAAGAAGGAGGTATTCAACTATGTTAGGGACCGTATTTGGAAAAAGATGCAAGGTTGGAGTGGAAAGCTTCTCTCAAAGGCGGGATGTACTATATTGGTCAAAATTGTTGTCCAAGTGGTGCCAACCTACTGTGTGTTTATCTTCCTTATCTTATCTACTTGTGTGAAGAGATACAAGTGTTGATGAACTCTTATTGGTGGGGAAAGGGGTCCGACATGAGTAAAGGGCTGAATTGGCTCAAATGGGATAAATTGTGCGAAAAGAAAGAACATGGTGGATTGGGATTCAGACAGCTCAAAGCTTCCAATTTCGTGATGGTCGCTAAACAAGGGTGAAGGGTGATGATCAATAATCCAGATTCACTTGTTGGCCAAGTACTCAAAGCCACGTACTACCCTAGAGGAGATTTTCTTTCATCTAAGGAGGGGTTTCGGCAAAGCTACACTTGGCGAAGCATTTGGGCAGCAAGAGGACTTTTGATGAAGGGATGTCATTGGAGAGTTGGAACTGGGCACAATATCAAGGTGTGGACTGATCCATGGATTATGGGAAATCCTTTGTTTAAGGTTGAGTCGTTTGTAGACCCGGAGTTGTATGACTTGAAGGTGAGTGATCTTATCAAACCTGACACCAGGGAATGGGACTTAGCACTGATAAGAGCCATGATGCGAAGAAAATCAGACATATTCCCCTGGCTCTTGCTAATCATGAGGATAGAATAGTGTGGCATTTTAGCTGGAGTGGTGACTATCTAGTAAAATCGGGATACCAGGTGGCAATGGAGGCTAGAAATGAAGATGTTTTCTTTCAGATTCCAGGGCCTTGGAAGATTCTTTAGAAACTTAATATTCCGCCCAAGATCAAACTATTCATTTGGTAAGCTTGTAGGGAATGCTTACCGACCAGGGAACGCCTACTTCATAGAGGGACTTAAGCACAACTTGATTGTGTTCAATGTGATGAGGGATGGAGACCATCTTGCACTATCTAGTGGAGTGTCCAACTGCTTGAATGTGCTGGGAAAGAGCTGGAATTCGGTAGGGAGTTGGGAGCACTCATGATTTTAAAGAATGGTACTTCCGCCTTATTGAAATCGTGGATGGAGAGTCAATAGAGGTAATTAGCACGGTGGCATGGTCGATTTGGAAGCATCGAAACAATAGGTTGTGGCACCGTCAGCAAGCTTCTGTTGTTGATATTGTTTCCAATGGCCTGAACTACCTTCATCGGTGGAAGGAAGCACAACGTAGACCAGGGACTATAAGGCAAAGGAGGTTGGCTGAATATAGGTGGGATAGACCGCCAGCTGGGCAGTTGAAATGCAACATTGATGTAGGAATATTTGGAGCAGAAAGGAGAGTTGGATTCGGCCGGCTAGTAAGGGGTGAAGGAGGAGCTATTAAGATATGGAGGATGCAACATATGGAGGCTCGATTTCAATCTAAAGAGGCAGAGGGTATGGGTCTTCGAGAAGCACTTAAATGGTTTTCATCACGTGGCTACTCAAACGTTATTGTGGAGATGGATTCCAAGTTGGTGGTTGATGCTTTGGATGAAGAGGAAGACAACACAGAATTCAGACTTCTCATTAAGGATTGTAAGGAGCTCCTAACAGATTGTGACCGGCTTAGTGTCCATTATGTGAGTCGGCATGCCAACATGGTGGCACATACTCTAGCCCGTCGATCTCAAGAGTACATTAGTCCTACTACTTTTACCTTTTCCTCGAGTTGGCTACATTCGCTTATTTCATTGGATGTAAACCATGATCATTATTCTAATGAGAATAAATAATAATAATAATAAGTAGCAATTATGGTATACCATAATAAGATTAGTTATAAATGGTAAAGATGTATATCACTGCAAATATTTCATGATCATTACCTAATAATTGAATCAATTAGTGATACATATCTTACAATATAGCTGTTCATTTAAATCATTGGCGTAGTCAAGAATTTTTCTCACTATAGTCGGGATTACGATTACTCATAACGGGGCTGAGTTTCTTTTGTCTTTGTTCTTTCTTCTTTTTCTTTTTTTTTTTTTT
>CAVNYN010203816.1:0-33314 GCA_963692815.1 Nyctanthes arbor-tristis | reverse complement strand
CCCCCCCCCCCCCCCCCCCCCCCCCCCCCCCCCCCCCCCCCCCCCCCCCCCCCCCCCCCCCCCCCCCCCCCGCCCCCCGGTAGGAGATAATAAGAATCATCCAAAAGAGGACATAAATTACCAACTTATCACACATTATAAGTACACAAAAGCAAGGATCACTTTGAGATACGCTTGGGTTAATAAACAAGTTTCAAGCACTTAACCAATCAACAAGTTTGATGAGTCCAAGTTTATCTATCTTCTGCTAAACAACAAGAATGGGAGGCTGTGGAATTTCTATAGAGAGTAGTTAAAAAATAAAAATAACTTAGTTAATAAAATTAAAGAAAATGAAAAAAAAACAAGCATTATAGAAAATTTTCTACTAATGACTAGCCTAAACAATTAATTCAACAGGGAAATTGGAAAAAAAATATATAATTACCCAAACTAATACCAGTTGCAAAAAAGACACAGCAAGTCCAAGTTCCTTTTAATTATCTACTCAACCCCGAAAATCATCACATTAGAATCACTTTATGATACACTACAAATTGAAAGCAATAAAACAAAGCAAAAAGAAAGAGGGAAAATTGTTAATTACTTAAGTACATGATAAAGAGGGGAAGGATACTCCAATCTGATCTTGAAAGATAGGAACCCAAAGACTGCAATTACTTAAGTACCTGATGAAAGATGGAATTTTCAATCTGATCTTAAAAAGGAGGCTGAAAAATCCAAGCTTTAGGGGAATGAATTGCCTGACTAGGATGAGAAACTTGTTGGTTTAGACCCATCTACCCTCGGTTACCAATGATGATACTTGAGAGAAAAAAACTAGGATTGATTGAAATGTAATTGCCCTTTTGTAGTTTGTCAATTCAGTGTGGAAAGAGGGGAAGGGTTTGTAGATTCCATTATATGAGAGAGGTACCAAGAAATTATTATCCTTAAAAGAAGAGAGTCCCACATCGATTTCTTAGTCAGAACTGATAAAGTAGTCTCGCTACAAAAGGAGGATGAACCAAATCTTGTTTAAGTATTTTGTATACTCCTAAACACACAGTTTGGGGACTAAAAAAGTTTAATGTCTTAATAATTTTGGGTTCCTAGGATCAATTTTCAATATGGTCAGGCTTGATTTTTAGTGGAATTTAAGGCAATCACTTTTCCATTTTAATTATCCGCCTCATCTTATTTGATGCAGATTGAGTTGAACTTCCACCAAGAAATATGCCACGGGCAGTGTTACTTGGCCTTTTTTAAGGGGTAACTTCCTCCTTTACATCAATGAGGTCCAAGAACAACATTGAATAAGAGCAAAGTAATCAAAAACTGTTTGGAAGCTGAAAATAAATTAAATGACGACATAAAAGATAGAATGAATTTGAGTCAGTACAACGGGGCCTTCAAACAGCAAAGGCAGATCAGTGTCTAAGTCTAACTCTTGTGGACCAACATCAATACAACACATTAATTAAAGAAGATGCAAAAATAACCTTATGTCGTACTATCTCTTTTGCAATGTAGTTCTCTATTTGGGCACAATCATCACTCACCCCAACAACCTAGAGCTCCCCACCATTCTTACCTTCGTCACTCTTCCACACCTGAACGCTAAATAAGAGCCTTTTATTAACTAAAGTCTGCACGTTTCTTAGGCAGATGCTTCTGTGTGAGAAATCTTAAAAAAACCACAAAAACTCCACATATTATATCAAGAACACAATAAATTAAGATAAAACTCATACTAATGCCACATGTACCTATGTTGAATAGCAACAAAGCTCATCAAATGTTTTTCCCAACAGTTGACGACACTCACGTTCTCATAGCATTAACGTGGCATACACATCATCATCCTCAACTCTAATTTTTAACATGAAGCGGATGCAATTCTGCATTTCTTCCAATAATAAATATCTCATTGATGGCTAAGCTTTTTGGCCCATGTATTATCCATACAACCAAAATAGCACCAATCCCTTTTTAGAAAAGACAATGATTATTCTAGCTAAAACCTAAAAAATACCTCGGTAAATAAAACCGAAGCTAAGCAAGAATGAATCACAATTGAGGAAGTTAATATTTAAGTAGAATGCATAAAAAGATTTAAAAAGAACAAGATTAATAAGGAAACCTAAGTATCATGCAGTATCTCTCTCAAGCATCTAAACATGCTAGACTCGATCCTGTCATTTCCAAAAACCAATGACACAGATGAGGTGTGACTGATTTTTTGAGAAGAAGCTTCTTTTTCAATCAAAAGCCTTATAAAAAATATAAAAAATAAAAAAAACTATAACCTAGACAGTCCAAGTTTAATTAAAATATCACACTAAGTAAATAACGCCGACCTTGTTTGGATATCAACAATATACAGAAGATATGCATCAACAATAACTTTTGTTGCATAATATGTATTAGACAAACCGACCTCCCCGAAGATAAATTAAAAAATAATTTAACACATAAATGAAAAGAAAAAATCAACACATTGGAAGAAATATGTAATATTTACCTCGATACATCCTAAAGCAATACATTTGCAAAATCACCATAATTGGGACATCAAGCTGATTATCAATAAACTAGTTTTATGTACCCGTGCGATGTACAGGAAGTATATGTTTTTAGAAATAAATAAACTATATTAACAAAATGGTCAAAACTCAATTATCAAACTAGTATCAAGTATGCATACCCTCTAATGAGATGATATTTTATAGCAGACAGCATATTAATACCAACATAATAAAAGATAATTCTTTCAATTTCCTTTCTTTTTCTTTTTTCCCCCTTAACAAGGTAATTCTTTCAATTTCAATTTCAATCACTATAAATTGCGTAAAATTTCTTTATATACATGTACAATAAACAAATATAAATATATTATTGTGTAAATGCCCATACGATAAAAACATATATTGCAAGGTAAGTAACACCACAAAGGTAAGTAAATTAAAGGGATTCTCTCACAGAATTCCTTAATAATTCAAACCAAATCCTTAAATCATAGAACATAAACTTCAGAAGATTCACAGGTCTAACTTTTCACACATTCACAACAGATGCAATGCGACTAAGACAATAGCGCAGATTTTAAGTCAACATTTACACCAGCAGATGTAGTAGATTAAGCAATATCATATAATTTAGAATTGAGTATTTCATAATGAAAACAGAACATGAAAATCTAAAACTTTCATCCACTGGTTATGTTCTCATATGCATCAAGGCGATCCTTAAGCAAAATGCAGCCAGGAAAGTCTGATAAGAAAGAACATATGATGATTATTTACTCCAAAAAAATAGAATGGTGGGTTCAAATGTTAAAGTAATTTTCTTGAATAAAACAGGCAGATAAAATGATTTTGAGGTTTGAGAATATACCACGTTCGGCTTCAACTCCTTATTCTTGTGCAACTTCTTGGATTCTAAGTTGAGTTTCCCATTCTCTTCTTCTTTCTGCTTCAAAGCCTCTTTTCTAACCTTCCCCCCTCTCAAAAAAATAAATAAATAAAATTAATTCATGCAACTGGATTTCAAATCATCACAATAACATAATTGATATATAAGTACCCAGAACCCCATATCGTTCATCAAATACACATACATTCACTTGCACAAAATAGATTGACAAACAAAGATTGGGAAGCACTTTAGCACCAGAAAGCTTGGCAAGTAGAAACTGAATTAAGAAGTATAAAGAAGACCAGAACACAGATTAAATGACCAGATTAAACAAATTATAACCCCAAAGCAAAACCCAATAAACAAATTCTAACCCCAAAGCAAAACCCAATAATATTATCATCTAAAAAAAGATAAAACAATTTAAAATTGAAAAGGAAAGAGGGGTCGATGATTTAAATGCTTTTCCTAGGCAATAGGAAGCATATCCATCCAGTAAGAGAAAATGAAACAAATATTTATTTTTAGATAGGTTACGCTATCTAAAACAAATATATATGGTGTACATTTTATAGTTTTAGTTACAAATGAAATTAGTTCACTGCAACTATCTTGTTTCATTCCACACTCATGCGGAACTTGTTAACTTATTTAGGGAGGAACAACTTACAGAATAAATTTGGTACTACAGGCAAGCATAGTAAAATAATCTATTATGGCAGCCATACAAAGAGAATAATAAAATACCCAAGATTGAGAAGTGTAATAAAATTCAACAGCTTTTAAGCATATATTAGGCAAGCAAAACCAAAATGCAAGCTTGCCTCTTCTACTATGAGTTTATACGTAAATTCAAATAATTTTAGTATTTCATATTTAAAATAGAACATGAATTTTTTTGGGCTGATTGCATGCCTATAGTGACTCTCCGTGATATACAAAAAAAAAAAAAAGAACGGGCACATGAAAGTCCAAAACAGAATATAAGAGTTTTAGGGGAAAGGAAAACACATGCATCATATCATGTGAGAAGTAATTGATTCACACAACCTATTCAAATCAAACAAATTCAAGTAAAACAATTTTAAACAAAATCAAACTCATATACCTTGAGGTAAAATTGCAAGTTCACATTTTGATTCCCAGATTTAAGACGAAAAATAATTAATTCCACCAACCTGATAACCACAAAATGAAAAGAAAAAATAACTGAAGTGCTCTAACCATGTCTTAAGTACTGAAGCCCATAGCAAATGAATAATATCCTGCAAAGCTAAATGCTTTATCAAGTTAGAAACCAAAAAATTAATCATGAAAGAGAATATTATTATGAATTAATGTATGAGAGAATATTATTATGAATCCCAATATCAAACTCAGCCGCTTTAATATATTATTATATTGTTATATAGAAATCTTCTTTACAACTCCTAACATTGCTCTCCTACACTATGAAGAATTGCCGAGTTATTACATTACCTACAAAATTCAAGCTTTAGTCAAGTGAGCAATTTATTATAATTATAAATTGAAATGCAAAAAAGTAAACAAAAAATATTAGACAAAGTTGTAAGTAAACGTAATGCAAATTTTGTACAAATCAATTCAGATTGTGTATATTATACATGAAACACAGTGGCATGTTAACGAAGCTGCAAGACGATATAGACATCACCAACCATGCATGCTTACATTTTTCTCCATTACTACATGAATCCAACATTTGCAGGGGAATGAGATACACATAAATGGAGCATAAGATAAATTTTCTAACCATGCAAAGAAAAACTGTACAGAGGGAAGAGAATAACAAAGAAAACAAAAGGCATAAATAATGCATAGAAAAAACGCAACAACTAAAAGAATTTTATTAAAAAAGTAAAGGCAATCAGCTTCAGGCCAATCTTCTCAAACTCAAATGTCCCACTCCCAGCGTTACCAGCTCAAAATCATAGTTCTCTGAGGAAACTTTGGAGATCTATGTATAGCCCTCACAATCCTTCAAGTGTCTTCTCTTGATCTCTATAGGTCTATTGCAATCGACCAATGGTTGAGTTGATCACCAGAAGATTGACGATTCCAACAAAGTCTGAGTCCCCACACTTGTTATTTTCCTAGTCTTTGCTCCCCACTCGAGATCCCCACTTTAGAGCTACTTGTTAGCGGGTGGCAGTTTGGTTCCTTTGCCAAAGCTACAACATCTGGCTCACTTGGATTCAATAACTGAGCTCTATCTTGAAAGCTCTCTTTCAAATAAGTAAATAAACAAAAAAGAAAGAGAAAGAGAAAAGGCAAGAGCAATTCTTTAAGTATAAATCATCTCTGATTATAAAAATACACAAAAGGAATGATTGTTAAACTCATTCAAAATGGAAATGAGATAATCGCCCCAGAAGAATAAAATTGAAGCACACATACCTTTTTAAAAATGAGCAACAAAGAAAATAGCATATTAACTATAGGGAATACTGCGTACTTTCCCTCTCCATTTGCAAGAGTAATGATGAACCTTTGCGGCTTCCATCACCCATAATGAGGATTCCACATAGATGATAAGAATTTCAAAATCTTACTCTTCTAAAAATTTCCCCTTTTCTAAGCTAAAAAGCAACAAATCCATAATCAGGAAGGGAGAAAAGTCCATGCATCAAACAAACACAGAAGGTAGAAGACTAAAGAATAAATGAATAAATAAACCGAACCTCTTTTCTTCAAGCTTATTGTCACAAGATTTCCAACCTTCTAATAGCACCCTTAGATTATAACTCATCTCTGCTACACCTCACATTTTTAAAAACCTCTTCAAGTGGTATGTTCTTCTCAAACAAATAATTAATTATTACTAAAGTACAACAAAAAAATTACTAAGAAAATCTCCATCTATTGAAAAGGCACAAGAAAAATAGAGTGAGGCACCCAAAATACAAAATAAATGCCAAAAAAAGGAGATAATTATGAGGCCAAGTGCTAACAGTGTAAACAGAATGTTCTAAGTAGAAGTGTGCATCATTTGCTAAATAAAAAGTATATACTTGAGAAATTGAAACCCAAATCTTCATCCATGTGCAAATTATAACTAAAAGCTCAAAAACTCTTTCCATTTCACCCGTCCTCTATCCTAATCATTCACATCCGATTTCACCACTTCAAGCTTTATTGCAGCCTCCTTCATGATCGGCCTCTCTTCTCTTGTACTTTAGTTGCTTAATGCAGTTCACTCTTACTGAGTTCTTGTCAATAATTTTTAATAAATGATATCCCAAATTGCACAAAAAAGGATTATATCTTCTGGTGGTTTCTTTTAATTAGAAGTGGAATGTTAGGAAGCATTGTTTTTCTAAGTTAGTTATCCACTATCATCCACTTCAATTTCCCCTAAATTTAAATCAAATACGGGAACGAATTAATAATCACACACCATAAAAATACATGTCAACATAAGCCAGTTTAAAATAAACTGACAGG
This sequence comes from Nyctanthes arbor-tristis, assembly GCA_963692815.1. NCBI lineage: Eukaryota > Viridiplantae > Streptophyta > Magnoliopsida > Lamiales > Oleaceae > Nyctanthes > Nyctanthes arbor-tristis. The sequence continues at coordinate 26,453 of CAVNYN010203816.1, read as the reverse complement.
TGCTTAAAAAAATTACTTCAAAATTTAAGAATCAATTATCAATATGCCTAGATTGATCCATTCTTAGCTTTCTTCAATATCAGTGATGATAGATATTAGAGATAGCTATTGTTACATTGTTATCCGCTATTGTTACATTGTTATCCTAGAGTTCAACTGTAACCTGGCCATGGTCTTTCATCATAAACATAATACTTGGTGAAAATTGACTTGTTGTCTCGGAAAACAAATAATATCTAGAATTTCTCATGTATGGCTGAGGAAAAAATAAAACAATACTAAGTAAAAAAAAAAAAAATACTAACTTCAAAAGTTCGTCTTGTGTTTATATTTCAGTTGAAGTAATTGTAGCATCGACTGCCATATTTCTCGGAGGCGGATGCCGATTGCTTCCATTTATCCTCGAGAAAATGCTGAAAGATCTTCTCCAAACAAATCGAGTTAGGCTCAAACTCCTCCACTACCACCTCCAGATCTACTGTCGTATCACAATATCCCCGAAACTACGACATGGAGTAAATAAAAAATGGAGAGAAAAAGAAGATAGGAGCATTTAGGAGGAAAGGATATGAGAAACCAGTGGGTATTTGGGAGAAAGCTGCAGGAACGTAAGTCCCCATTCATTTTCCCAATATACCAAAAACTAATGAAAAATATACTCACCTTCCAATATGGAGAACCTTCACGAACTCAAACCAAATTTGTGGATGCCAGCCTGATTTGTCAATCTCAAATGAAACCCACTTGAAATCCCCATAAAACACACTTGAGAACTGTACCAATATCTCCCAATCAACTACTAAGATCTGCCAAAGGATCGCTGATCGATACCAATAAAGGGAGAGAGAAGACAGGGAGTAGAGATGTTGAGCCAGAAATTGAGAAGAGAGAGAGAAGAAGGAAAAGGCTTCAGAGGAGAAGAAGAAGGCATGAACTGTGGCTGCAATGCATCTATTCCCGTTCCCAAGAAAAGAATACCGGACAAGCGTCTTTGGCCCAGAAAAACTGCGGACGAAAATTGAGCCCAATTTCATAAAAAAAAAAAGTGAACGGTCTGAGAAATTAATCCATCACTGCCACTCAATCACTAATATAGAAAACTCGTAAGCTGATGCATTACATGTAAGTCAATCAGTTGTGCATATTTGATAAATATACATAAAGTTCAACAAACAGATAAGTTGGATTATTAACAGTAAACAATATGTAGCTTAACTTATTTAAACAAACCCGTCACTTAAATATTTAAAAAACGTAACTACAGATGAAGATACAAATAACTTGGGAGTTTTGAAGTACAAATAAAACAGTAGTTCCAAAGTTATGGTGAACACAAAGTCATAACCTAGCAACTAACATTATATATATATATATCTCATGGAAGTCAAGAAGGAGAAACAGATGCCGTATATAGTTTTAAAGTATCAATGCTAACTGATAACTTTACTATAGCCAAAGGGTACAGTGACATGGAAATACCGGTATCAAGCAACAGACATTTGTTACCAATCTCATATATAGCATTAGAGTCAGGTATTGCACATAGAAAACTTAGAACCAACATATATACAAAGTATTTTATTTTCTCGTCCATCTTGCACATTTTGATTTTCTTCTCAACCAGCATATGCATCATGGTTAGAAACTTGGAGATTTTTTAAAAGAAAAGGTAAAGATTCATTAACACAGTAATCAAGGGACAACACAACATGAAGAGCTTATGATTTATTTTCACAAATTAGATATTGACTTCCCAGAAACGATCAAATTCAAAGAAGAAAATAAATACTTCAAAAGAAGAGCTACCTAGGAATGAACAAAATTCAAACAGCAAATTAAAAACAACCTGCATCTTCATCCATAAAGAGAAATTCCAACCTATAAACATCAGATGGATTATTTTGGCAAGGAAAACACCACTTTCACAACACTCTTACAAGAAACGTCCATTTAGCGCTTCTGTCATCAACCTTCTTTATGAGATTCCAAACAGGAGCCTTAGCACAGTCTCAGAGGAAAAAAAAAAAAACAAACACACTAGATGTATTGGCCGAGCAATGCATGGAATGAAGTAAAGTACCCCCTTTATATAGGGTTAGCATTTTTATTGATTAAGGGCAGAAGAAAAATTATAGAACCCTAGCCGATAATAAAAAATCAGTCAGCAAAAGACGCCACGTTAATTGACCTAATAAAGAGAGACTCAATTGCGGCCATATTACAAACTCCAAAAATTAGGGATTTGTTTTCCCTCGGTAGCATAACCAAGTAAATAAAATTTGTAAAAATCATTTAAAAAAAAGTAAATTAAATCCAAAGATAAGATAATTGATAAACAACCCAGAAGAAGTTGCGCGGTAGAAGAGTTTTTAACTTAAGAAATCAGCTAGGTACTGTAAGATAATGGAAAGAGGCAATCGGTTTGTAATGACCAGCTACACTTTGACATAATATTATCCGCTTTGGGCCAAGCCTGCACGATTTTACTCTTGGATTTACACCCAAAAGGCTTCGTGTCAGATGGAGTGGGTCTCTTAGCTTATAAACTGGTCTCTTATTCTCTACCCAAGCGGTGTGGGATTGGGGCTATCACAATCACCCCACCTAAGGGGACCCAATGTCTTCATTGGCCACTACTCTGATACTATCTGTAACGACCTACTCCATTTTGACATGATATTGTCCTCTTTGGGCTAAGTCCATACGGTTTTGCTATTGGGCTTTCACCCAAAAGGCCTCATGCAAGATAAAGTGGGTCTCTTAGTTGATAAACTAACGATCTGCTCTACTTTGACATGATATTGTCCGCTTCGGGCCTAGCCCGCACGGTTTTGCCCTTAGGTCATGTCAGTTGGAGTGGATCTCTTAACTTATAAACTTGTCTCACTTTTTCTACCCAAGCAATGTGGGGTTGTGGCTGTCATAGTCATCGCATCTAAAAGGGGCCCAACATCCCTTCTGGATGCGCCTCGTACGAGGTCCAGTGGGCTTCTGTAAGAATTTCATTCCTAATATGCTCGTTATTTGGAACACATAGTCGACCCATGAATATAAATGCTGAGTCTGAAGCAATCTCAAATCCAAGTTGCCGAGAGGTCTTCACTCCAGACTGGTATGAAAGAATCAAATTTGAGCATAACTGGGCATAATATGTAATTATTTTAAGTGAGAAAGATTTGAGATTTTATTTTATAGTCCTCGAAATTAGCTTAAATTGACATAATAGTAATACTTGGCTGGACTTTGCATAAACGGCACCTTCAAATATGGCAGCCATGATGAGAAGTATGATGAAAGAGTTCAAGGCTAAGACCGATCTGATATTCCATAGGTACTTGTCATATAGATTTGAGCCTGTAGTTACTATATCAGAGCATATACTTGGATGTAGCATGGCACATCATGAAGCCATTACTAGTGGCTTTAAGACTAACAATACAGACTCTATTGGTCATCTGATATCCACATTTCCAGAGGAGCTAAGGGGGCGTCATGGGGATGACGTAGATTACCAGACATTTTGTGACAAACTGGTGATGCGTGAGGAGGTACCCATGCCTGAGCCAGTGCAGAAAGTTGAGGAAGAGGAGGTGATAGTGCTAGATGAGAACCACGAGGTGTCTGATGTAGAGTCTAGAGTGTATGGGTCATATGAATATACCACCAGTAACGGGAACTCTCTTACGTATACCCCCAGCACATTACCAGTGGGTAATGGGGGAAATGGATGGTTAGATGAGTAGGGGGAGCAGGGTAGGTAGATGGAAACTACAGTTTATGATATTATTTATTTTAGTTCATATTTATATTCATTCGTTCAAGACATTTTGTACTCCTTATTAAAGGATATTCAGTGACTAATGAAATAAAGTTTCTGTCTTGCCTTATTGATGTTGAATGGTTTTGTTTGTTATATACGTATGCTTGTGTTATAGCTTGATAACATTGGAGATAAACTCGTTTTGATTTCCTATGTAAACAAGATGGTACGAGGAAAAACATATGCCAACATGTTTGGGGACTTGCTCCAAACAGTGCAGGAGCTCAAACAAGGTACACCTGCAGTTCAAACTGCTCCGGCCCAGTCCATTGTTGAGTAGTTCTGTAGGTGCAGCCCACCCAAGTTTGATGGTGGCAATGACCCCTTAGCTGCAGAAGAGTGGCACAGGTCTATTGAGAAAATTTTCTGACACATCTCATGCCCTGATGATCAGAAAGTTTTATCTGTGAAATTTATGCCTCAAAGACGTATCAGCCATTAGTGGGAGTCCGTTTGTAGGACTAGGACTCAGAAGGAACAAAGGAATCTGACTGGGAACAATTTAAAACATATTTAATGGATAAATATTTCCCAAAGGCTCTTCGAGATCATAAGGAGTCCAAGTTCTTGAATTTAAAGCATGGCAAATTGGACGTCACTAAATATGAAAGAAAGTTTGAAAAGATGTCTCGGTATGCCCCACACTTGATGAGCACTGAAGCCATGATAGCTCGGAAGTTTGAGAGGGGCTTACGCCCAGACATTCGCTTGATTGTTTGCTCTCACTTATTACCCACGTATGGGCAGGTTGTGAAGATGGCTTAGAAAATAGCATATTCTACTGCACAATATGGTGGTTAGGGAAGTAAGAGCAATCAACAGAGTCAGGAAAAGAGAAAATGGCAAGGGCTATATTAGGGGTAGAACAAGAAAACACAGGGTCGACTGGTGGACAAACTGCTAACTCAATTCTACCATGTCCTAGCTATAAGAAACTGTACAGAGGAGAATGCTTGTGGCCAAAGGAGTATGCTATAGGTGTAGTCAGCCAGGCCATTTTGCATATGATTGCCCAAATGCTCTTGCTCGGAACACTGATCAAAAGAGAAGCATATAGGAAGCAAATAAAGGAAAAGCTCGAGTATTTTCCATGACGCACGAGGATGCCATCGATGATGCTGATGTGATAATAGGTATACTAACTATTTATGGTATTCCTGTACATGCCTTGATTTAGATGATTGTGATGTGAAGTTCCTTGATAATAATGTTATATGATAACATGTATAAGGTATACTATCTGTTTCTAGTATTCTTGTGTATATACTGACAGATTCAAGTGCCATGTTTTCTTTTGTATCTACCTTATGCCTAGCTAGACTGAAACTAGTAGGACGAAGAACATGTAGTTTACTTGAGGTTAGCCTCTCCTCAGGGGGAACTATCAACACCAATGAGATAGCTAGGGCAGTACCAATTGATTTTGATGGACCAATATTGAAAGTAGATCTAAACATAATCAAGATGAAGAACTTTGACGTTATATTGGATATAGATTGGTTAAGTAATAACTGCGCTACCATCATGAGCCATGACTAGGAAGTAGTATTTCGGAAAAACCGGGAGGAGGCATTCAGATTTTATGGATCAAAGGTCATAGCACTCCTCCGTCTTATATCAGCCATGCAAGCAGAGAAGCTTTCGGTAAAAGGCGGTTGCTAAGGATATTTAATTAGCTTTCAGGGTGAGCTACCGACAGAAATCACTTCTGTAACGACTCGTTCCACTTTGACGTGATATTATCCTTTTGGGCCTAGCACACAAGGTTTTGCTCTAGGGTTCTCACCCAAAAGGCTTCACGTCAGTTGGAGTGGGTCTCTTAGCTTATAAATTGGTCCAACTTTCTCTACTCAAGTAATGTGGGATTGAAGCTGTCACAATCACCCCACCTAAGGGGGCCCAACGTCCTCGTTGGCCACACTTCCAGTTGGGCTCTACTCTGATACCATCTATAATGACCCGTTCCACTTTGACAAATTGTTCGCTTTGGGCCAAGCCCACACAGTTTTGCGCTTGGATTCTCACCCAAAAGGCCTCATATCAGTTGGAGTAGGTCTCTTGACTTAAAAACTGGTCTTTTTTTCTCTACCCAAGCGATGTGGGATTGAGGCTGTCACAATCACCCCACCTAGAAGGCGCCAACGTCCTCGTTAGTTGAACTTTCATTTGGGCTCTATTTTAATACCATCAGTAATGACTCACTCCACTTTGGCATGATATTGTCTGCTTGGGGCCAAGCCCATACAGTTTTACTCTTGGATTCTCACCCAAAAGGCCTCATGTCAATTGGAGTGAGTCTCTTAACTCATAAACTTGTTTCACTTTCTCTACCTAAGCAATATGGGATTGGGGCTGTCACAATCACCCCACTTAAGGGGGCCCAATGTCTTCGTTGGCCACACTTCCAGTTGGGCTCTTTTCTGATACCACATGATATTGTTCGCTTTGGCCAAGACTACACGGTTTTGCTCGTGTTCTACCCAAACAGCCTCATGTCAGTTGGAGTGAGTCTCTTAACTTATAAGCTGGTCTCACTTTCTCCACCCAAGTGATGTGAAATTGAGGCTGTCACACGGTTAAGGCAAGATGAAGAGAGAAGAAAGATTATTCCTAAATAATATACAAATTTTCCTCAACAAAACCCAAAAAAATTGAAAGACAATCACAGAAGAATTCTTCCATTCAAGGAGTCGGCTGGGAGAGTAGATAAGGGGGGACAAGGCAAACCCAAGAGAGAGAACAAGCATACACAAATAAAACAAGCGTTTTCCTAAATAAAGGCGAAAAAAAGTGAGGTAATATCTACATACCGCAAACCTTACTACAAGGAAAGGAGAAATTATGAGATTGCCCCCAACTTAAGCAAAAAAGGCTGGAAAATTGCGAGCAATTTTCACCGCAGTACCCTTTATATAATATATATATATATAGATTTTTTATTTTTAATTTTCACGCCAACCTTCTCATATTATTATTTAATTTAGAGTCCCACACCGACTAATATATTTTCCTTCTCCTTTGTTTTTCAAGGAATATAACACAAAATCACCTTGTAAGGCTAAAACCAATTGCAAGGAATCTAATTCAGTAAACTCTACATGAGCACAAATTTCTTGACCAGGGTTACACCTTCCAACAGAGCCATGACCTCAACAGTGAGAACATATAGAAGCACAAATTTCTTGACTGGGGCTACGCCTTCCAACAGAGCATGGCCTCAACAGTGAGAACATCTAGATTTCCCTAGATTCGGAGAGCCATAGCCAAAATTTGTGCCATTCTCATCACGAACAAACATTTCAATAGCGTAGTGATCATACACATATTTCACGAACTAATTTCAACAATTTGAAATGCATAAAGCGCGAGCAGATTTTGAAATCTAAGTTTGGTTTATAAAAGTAGCAATGCACAAGGTGCGAGCACATACCACAAAATTAGACATGTCTCTTAGAATACTAACAAGTGTACAAGATAGCACTCTGTTACCTATTAAAGATTATCCAATAAAAGTTGAAGGGCATCAAAGGATCATACAAGAGGATTAGATTTATGAACTAATTACTGTCTTATAGGACTGTGAAATTGAAGAACACAAAAAATCTAGCAGTGCTATCTCCTTTTCTTTTTGTACATAACCTAGACAATAAGTATGAAAATGATACGTCTGTGCATGTTGTGTTCTTGTTAAAAAAACAGTCTTGTCGCGATGTGGATAGTGTGTATTGCACTTGTGGTGTTTCATACTCTAGTTTTAGATCACAGATCATTTGCATAACAGGTAGGTCTATGACATATACATTATTCCGCATCTAACAAAATTATCATAATTTTGTTAAATGGTGTGTGGTGTCTTTTTGCCACGTGCATGTAAAAAAAAAAAAAAAAGGTATGCAAATGATATAGAACAAGAACATTTATTTTCTAGGGGACCAACATACTTGTACAAAAAATTTGTACAAAATCTTCTATGATCACATATATGGCCGTGTAAATGTCACAAATTTAAATTTGATGCGATGTGTTTTTTATTATGAGAATCAAATTCCAGGAGTGGATGTACTTAAGATCTTGTGGATGTAGTAGCCCCACTAGACTTTGGAAATTTTTTTGTTAAATAGGAGTTTGTCCTATTTCAGTAAACAACAATTCTAAAAAGACATGAATAAGTGACATTGTATGTGTGGCACACTTGTATTAAATGATGAAAAAATAGTCATGCGCTAATCACCAACGAATTAACCACTTGAGAATGTCACTAAATAAAGTTACTTTTTCTTATCTCTCTAAAATTGCTCATCAATAAAAGAGCTCGTTCCATAGAGAGAGGGAAAAAACTGAAAACAAATGAGATCTAAAATGGGCTTGTATTAAATTGCTATCATGTTCAATCCACTTTGGCTACAACTAGAAACCCAAAAATTTAGCAAGAACTTAAACTAGTTTAAATTAGATTTGATTTAAATTTTTGTCAGTGCCATCATTTTATTGGTTTTTTTTTCAAGAAAGCAATATTTTAATTTTTCAAAGAAAAAAACCAATAAAATAATATCACGTGACAAAAATTTAAATGAAACATGATTTAAGCTAATTTAAATTTGTTGCCAAACACATTTAGTTATATCTTTTGGCTTTAATATTTTAACTCTTATATTGATATCCTAATTTCAAAAGTTTATGTTAGCAGTCTAAGTTTCTATATGATTTAGCATTAAGAAACCAGAATGATTTTACATCTTGATCTTAATTATTTAATGGTATAACTTCACTTCTTCTTTTTGGGTCAAAATTTACAAATTCATTAGTGGCGCATTATATGAAAATTATTGTCATTTCAAAACTACATTTTCCACTCTTGTCAAATCCCTCTATTTATAGGTATAAAGTACAAACTAAAAGGTAGGATATAATATTTAATCATTCACTAATTACAATAATTATTTATAACGCATTTTTTATAATTCAAATACCTAGTTTTATAGAGCTTAATTGTCATTTCTTTGACAATATTTTTCGTCTTAGTAACCACATTTTTCTCAACAGTAGAGAAAACATTTTTCTACAGCTGTAACTTTTATTTTGAGGCATTTTCATAAATCTTAATATCATTTTCACTTGGTTGAAAAAAAATCATTTTCATTTTCAAGGCAAAAACATCATTATAACATTCAATTATTATAATTTAAACAAGCAAAATTTCATCAATATTGCGCTTTTTCTTTGATTTTTATTTGATTTGCTTTGTTTAACAAGAAACATAATCACATTATTAGAACATCTTCAGGGCAATCTCTTTATTTTTAAAGAGAATATTCTACAATTTGGAGAGAATATTTTAATTTAAATAGTAAAAATTTTAATCCACTCCAACAAACTCTTTATTTGTGATCCTTAGAATCAACATTCTGATATAATCAAAAGAATAATATAAAGAAGCACTTGGGAAAAAAATAAGGAAAATAGTAGGTAATCGATCAAAAACGATAACATAAAGAAAGATAACAAATGGAGCTGCTATATAGATGAATAGGATGATTACAAAGCAAATGATAGGCAAGCGATTAAGACAAATAAAATGGTTCCCGCTAACATAGAAGTCTATCTCTATAAATACCCCCTCCCCCCATTACCTAAACTTAATTAATTTTTCATTTTTCCTTACATCACCTAAAACTGATAGCTTAGAATTCTCTCTAAGCACACAGGCTTCTGGTGATCTTAATCACAAATCAATCTAATTTCTTTTTTATTCAAATTCAATTTGAATCATTGGCGCCATATGTGGGAATTGAAACTGATTTTCACGAATTTCCACAAAAAAAATTTATTCAAATCATTGAAAATCAGTATTGGGAAGAGAAGATAGTTCCCACAAACTACTTCAAAATTTCATCTGATCGATATCAGAAAGCGAGGCTAATTCTTAAAAGTTTCCTCACAATTTCCATTTGAAATAACAGAAGTTAGCGTTGGAATCAAAGCAATGCCTCTAAAATCGAAAATTTAAAAGGTGGACAAGCTGAAAAACATCCTCCGAGAAGATAAGATCACAACCGGTGATAGTCATCCTGCACCAGTGCCTCCTGTTTCTCATTCAACAGCGACTCAAGAAGGGAATTTTTGAGGGAAATTCAATCAGATGTAACAACAATTAAATACAGTGATGGCTATGCTTTCGCAGCGGCCATTGTTAACTTTTCCACCAGTGCAACCAGCTTCATTCCTTGAATTTTTTCCTGCAGCTCCACCTATAGAAGCTATTCCTAGCACTAACCCGTCAGAGACCTTCTCTGAAGACGTGTTGATGCAAAAAATCGATGAGGTGTTGGTGAAACATAAGGCGCAATCGCGAGCGGTGGTCATGAGGGAAGATCTTTTTTTAGAGACAATACGTAACGCCCAATTGCTGGTCAAGTTTCGTGAGCCAATGGAGGAATATGATGTCACCACAGATCCTATAGACCATCTGAGAACATATCAGGACCGAGTGAATATATATGGATGGCCAGATGCCATAGCACGCCATGCGTTTCCCCTAACACCGAAGAAGGATGCTCGCGAGTGGTTCGATACGCTACTACTAAAATCCATCGAGAACTTCGCAAAGTTAGCCAATCGATTCGCCATATGCTTTTTTAGCAATGCACGGAAGAAGAAAACTGGGCTAGCCTTGATGCAGGTGGCACAAGAAAGGGGTGAATTGTTGTAGGAGTATATCTCGTAGTTTAATCACGCTCCTCTGGGGATAAAAGATCTGCAGATGCCCAGCGTTATTTTGTCCCTGCTAACCAGTTTGCAAAATCAGAGCTTCTGCGTCAGCATTTCTAAAAAACCACCAGTGACTATGGTGGAATTGCAAAGGAGGGCAGATTCTTATATTGACTAAGAAGAAGTTTTATCCAACTCGGCACGATTTGAATCAAATCAGTTATTCAGAGGAAAGCATAAAATGGAGGAGGATGAACAGGCCGGCCAACACGATTTCTAGATGCCTAGAACAGATTCACTAACAATCGTCATGCTGGCAGATTCCATAGATCGTATACTGCACCCTACATCCCATTCAGATCAGTCCCAGAGATATCACTCTCGCAAATTAGCAATTGAAGCTATCGAAGCAATAGGTGGACCGGAAGATGCCTCGAAAAGGAGAGAGTACATCAAACAGTCTTGGGCACTGATGCAGTGTCTACCTCTGGGTACTGTCCATTGGCTGCAAAAGTTGATGTCTAGGCTTGAGAAATGCGATAAGGCCAAGTTCTGCCAATTTCACAAGGAATATGGTCATCACATGGAGGATTTCTATAAGTTGAGGAGAGAGGTTGACAGATCGGTAATGAAAGGGAAGTTGCCCAAACTGATAGAAGGGGAAATTTACCAAAAGGAGGAGAACAGCAATCATGGGCAGGAGTAATCCATGTTATCGCAATAGGGATAGCCGTGGGAGGTGATTCAGCGAATAGTAGGAAAACCTATTCCCGATCGCTGCAGATCAATAATATCTCTAGTGCTACCAAATTTGCACAACCTGTCGTTTTCAACTATAGTGATTTGGAAAGGTGGTATTTCCTTATGATGACGCTTTAGTTATAACTGGGGATGTTGCTAACTTTGATGTGAAAAGAGTCCTAGTAGACACAGGGAGTGCCACAAATGTTATGAATTGGAAAGCCTTTAAAGGCTTAAAGCTATCGGAGCGATTGTTGAAGCCTATTTCCACTCTGTTACAGGGATTTGGCGAGTCAATAGTGGAACGTGAAGGGACGGTGGAACTTATAGTCATGTTGGGAAAAAGCCCTACAATTGTAACATTAATCACTCCTTTCATAGTAGTGAAAGAACCGATGGCCTACAACGCTATATACGGGCGTCCCTTACTTAATGCTGTTGTAGAGGTTGTATCCACTCAACATCAGGGGATAAAGTTCCCTACTAGTAGAGGCGTTGGGGTGGTAAGGGGTGACCAGCTTTTATCCCGGAGGTGCTACACAAGTAGTGTAAAGAACAAACCGATGTATGCGATTAGCTAGACAGAAGAAAGAGTTGAAGATGACTTTGAAGCAGCTGATGAGATCAACGATGTTGAAGTAACCGCTACAAAATTTTCAAGATCAGAAAGATGTTCTCTGCAGAAGAAAAAGAACAACTCATAGAATTTCTAAAAAAATAAATTAGATGTATTTGCATGGTCTATAGATGATTTGGAGGGACTAGATAGAGAGATTGCACAGCATTAGCTTAAAATTGACCCATCGAGGAAACGCATTAAGCAGAAAAAGCGACATTTTGCGCCAGATAGGCTGCAAGTGATCAAAAAAGAAGTTACCAAGCTACTCAAGGCTGGGTTCATAAGCGAGGTTATGTACCTAAAGTGGGTTGCTAATGTGGGTCTAGTTAAAAAAGCGAACGGGAAATGGCAAATGTGTGTGGATTTCACAGATCTCAATAAAGCGTGCCCCAAGAATTCTTACGCATAACCCCGAATTGATGCGCTAATTAATACAACTCCTGGAAAGAAAAGGTTCAGTTTTTTAGATGTTTTTTCTGGGTATCACCAGATCAAGATGGCAGAGCGCGATGAGGAGAAAACAACCTTCGTTACCAAAATGGGAACATTCTGTTATACAGATATGCCTTTCTATTTGAAAATGTTGGGGCCACTTATCAAAAATGGTCAACGAAGTATTTGTAATCTGATTGGGAAAAGCATGTAAGCTTACATGGATGACATGATGGTGTATAGTGATCAAGAATCCACCCATCTGGAAGACTTGAAGCAAGAATTTGACACAGCTTGATCCAACAAAATTAAATTCGACCCAGAAAAGTTCACTTTTGGGTACTTCAAGAGGTAAATTCCTGGGTTATATGATGAGTCAGAAGGGCATTGAAATGAATCCAGATAAAATAAACGCCATTTGGAAACAGGGAATTCTGAAAATTTTGAATGATATACAGAGGTTGACAGGGCGGCTAGCAGCATTAAACCAGTTTTTCTGACGTATGGCAGACAAGTGTTATCCATTATTCAAGTTGCTATGGAAAGCTGACTCATTTGATTGGACAACGGAATGTAATGAGTTGCTAGAGCAGTTAAAGAACGATTTGCAAAGCCGTCTATATTGACGAGACCGTAGAAAGGAGATACCTTCTGGCTATATTTAGCTATCTCCAACGTCCCTGTATGTTTAGTTTTGATGCGATTGGATGGCGCCACAGAAAGGCCGATATACTATATCAACCATATCTTGAAAGACGTAGAGTGAAGGTTTACTTTGACGGAGTAAGTAGTGTTGGGAATTGTCATTACGAGATCAAAGGCTTAGGCCCTACTTCCAGGCACATTCCTTCGAAATTTGAACCAATTTTCCTTTAAAGTATATGTTAAACCGTCCTGAAATCTCTGGTAGAATAATGAAATAGGTCATAGAACAGGGAGAGTATGATATCAAGTACAAAGTGAGAGGAACAGTTAAGGCACAATCCTTGGCAGACTTTGCAGTTGAATTAACACCTCATAGTGCTATGGAAGAAAATTGCGTCTGGAAAATACATCTAGATGGATCATCTGGAAAGGAGGGATCCGGAATATGTGTCGTTTTAGAAGATCCAGAGGGAAATTCTGAATATGCTATAAGAATAGATTTTCCAGTAACCAACAATAAAGCTGAATACTAGGCGCTGATATACAGATTGCAGTCATTGTTGGGAAAAAAGGGTAAAGGCTTTACATGCATTTAGCAATTCTCAACTTGTTGTGCATCAGATGCAAAATGAGTTTGAAGTACGTGATGAAAGAATGATGGCTTACTATGTGAAGGTAAAAGAATTGTTTCATGGTTTTCAGTCTTGGAAGATTCAAAAGGTACCGAGGGAAGAAACTGTAAGGCAGATTTATTATCCAATGAGGTACTAGGAGGAAAGAAGCTAAAACATAAGCCGATAATCACTCTGGTGGATGAATCATCTCGAATAAGATTGGTAGAAATAGAGGAGATCATGAAAGACGATGACAGTCTATGGATAAGAGACATAAAGGCATACTTATCGGAAGAAAATGCACCAACGAATGTAATAGAGGCTACACAATTACATATGCGAGCAACTGGTTTCATGATAATTAACGATGACCTATACAAAAAGGGAGTCACCATACCTTATTTAAAGTGTGTTTCTGCAAGAAAGGAAAATGATAGTTTACAAGAAATTCACGTCGAAGTATGTGGAAATCACCTGGGAGGAAATGCCTTGGTGTATAAGGCATTACATTAAGGGTACTTTTGGATAAGGATGAAGAAACAAGTCAGGACACTTGTAACGCGATGTGGTCTGTGCCAGTGAAACGTATATATGATTCGAGCCTGGGTCTATACAAACACCCATCATGGGAATTTGTCATTTTTATCTATGGGGAATGGATATTCTAGGACTATTTCTAGAAGCATCTAGGCAGTGAAAGTTTTTAATTATAGCGATTGATTATTTCACCAAGTGGGTAGAAGCAGAACCCTAGGCCATGATTACAAAGCAGAAAGCGCAGAGCTTTATATGGAAAAAACATTATATATGATTGGAATACCTAGAGTAATCGTTTCAGACAATGGAAGACAGTTTGATTGTCGCGCCTTTCAAGTGGAGGTGATGACTCGCATTATCTTATAGGATTTACGCACGCGGTTATAGAACTTTGAAGGGTCATGGGCAGAAAAAATTCCCAATGTACTATAGACTCATCATACGACGCCCAAACAAAGTATAGGAGAAACTCCTTTGAAGCTAAGTTTTGGATTGGAAGCGGTTACACCTATTGAGATAATAGAGAAAAGTCCCAGGATAATATTCTCTATTATGGGAAAAAGTGAACAAAAGGCTGAATTAGATCTTTTGGAGAAAGATCGTGAAAATGCGTGTTAGAGAATGAAGAAAAGGTGCTCTTCCGATCTCACTAAATTCAATCAAAGAATTAAGGAGAGATGTTTTCAACCGGGAGACTTTATTTTGAGAAATGTGGTAGCTGCTGGTCATAATCCGGGAAAATTGGGAACAAACTGGGATGGACCATATGAGGTGATATGAGAAGTGAGGAAAGGTTCATATAGCTTAAGAACGATGGATGGTAAAGTGCTACCTCGGCCATGGAATGCAGCGAATCTGAGAATATTTTACGTCTAAAGTAGATGTGGTGATGATTACATTAGATCTTTAATTTATGCGATTGATGGTTGTTATCATATTTCACTAATATTTTTCAAAATTGCATAAATACAAAAAAAGCGAAAGTCTGAAGAATGAAAAGAGGAACAAAATGGAAGAATGATCATGGTATCTCCCTAACTAAATTACAACTATTACATAATGTTTATCGATGTTATTTGCATTATTCATCGAGGTTGTCATTGATAAAGGGAAAAATAGCAGAAGTAGAAGAGGATGGTATATTCCCTTGTGCAAGTGAAAAGAAGGAACCGCTGAATAATCACGTATTCATAGTTGTGAAAAGGGACAAATGAGGGATTGAATTCAGACTTTTGACCAAATAAAAACTTTTGATTAATAGGATTTTGTTTTACTATTTCAAGTGTTGATTCGTTCATTGATAGTGTCAAACGCTTTATGGTTACTATTGTTTCGTTTTTAATATAACTGATGAAAGAGATGATGCAAGTAACATCTCTGAACGACTAAGTACTGTTATTTTCGTACTGTTATTTTTTTGTACTGTTATTCTGAAATAAATGAAATTTGTTTAAGTTTGATGTTCCTATTGTTGTTGTTACGATGACACCGTCACCAAAGATGTTTGCCTAGAACTCGATTGCAAGATGTTCACCTAGAATGTAAACTTAAGACCTTCGCCCAGAATGCGATTGTAAGACGTTCACCTAGAATGCAAACTTAAGTTGTTCGCCCAGAACGCGATTGTAAGACGTACGCCCAGAACGCAAACTTAAGATGTTCGCCCAGAATGCAATGATAAAACGTTCACCCATAACACGATTATAAGACGTTGACGTACGCCCAGAACGCAAACTTAAGATGTTCGCCCAGAATGCAATGATAAAACGTTCATCTATAACATGATTATAAGACGTTCACCCAGAACGCAAACTTAAGACATTCGCCCAGAACACAATGCTAAGACATTTGCCCATAACGTGATTGTAAGATGTTCACCCAGAATGCAAACTTAAGACGTTCATCTAGAACGCAATGCTAAGACGATCGCCTAGAACGCAATTGTAAAACGTTCACCCAGAACGTAAACTTAAGACGTGTACCCAAAACGCAATGCTAAGACATTCACCCAGAACGTGATTATAAGATGTTCACCCAGAACACAAACTTAAAACGCTCACCTATAATGCAATACGAAGACGTTCACCCAGAATGCGATTGGAAGAAGTTCGCTCAAAACTCAAACTTAAGACGTTCATCCAAAATGCAATGCTAAGACGTTTGCTCAGAACACCATGATAAAAACGTCTGCCCAGTATGCGATTGTAAGATGTTCTCCCAGAATGCAATTCTAAGACGTTCATCCAGAACGCGGTTGTTAGGCGTTCGCCCAGAACGTAAACCTAAGACGTGTGCTCTTCCGATCTGGACGTAAACTAAGGGCATTCGCTAAGAGCCCAATTTAATGGCGATCGCAGAATGAGAGGCCAAGTTTTTTGAAAAAATGAGCGGTGAATTAACGTTTCAAGTACGTGGTTACGTGGTTTCTGTCTCAAACAATTACCTGGAAGAGACTGGCTGGTGATGATTAATTCAGATTATAAGCATGTATTGAAATCGAAGATTAAGAGATATGTGACATACTTGTGAAATGATAGATAAATTTGAGTATGGGAAAAGAAATATTTTGTTCGCCACAAAAATAAAGGCGTGATAACAGTCAGACAAAAGGTAGCCAAAATAGCTATAAGTAGCTATAGCAAGCAAGTAAGGGTGATAGTTATATGCTAATCACAAAAAAGTAGATAAAGGTAGAAAGTTTAATCAGAATCCTCTATAGGTTCCTCGATTTCTTCTTCTTCATCACTAGAAAAGACGTCATCCCCCTCTATGGAGGGGATTCTATCTGTGTAAGGATTATCTCATTGTTCTGCTAGCCACTATTTCGCTGCTCTCATGCCAATCCCACATCCTACAACCACGCAGCTTTCATTTATACTCTGAAATTCTGCAGAATGTTTAAAATCATGGACAGCTTTTATTGGGAGGGCGTGATGCCAATTAGCTATTACTTACCTTTTACTGGCAAGAACAGTTTATTTGTCAGTGATCTCTTGGCTTTTGGTTGCAATCATCTCATCTTTGGCGGCGATCATGGTATCCTTCATGGCGATGAGCTCGTCCTTACTCTTTAAAGCTACTTCTCTGTCATCAGCCAACTTGGTGACCTAAACCAAAGAATGACGAAGGGACTCTTGTTCATCTTTAGAGGACTCCTATTCAGCTTTAGCTCTCTCATACTTAGCTTTCATTACAACTAGCATAGTCTTTGCAGCGGAAAGTTGAACTTCTTGGTTTTTAAGAGTCTCCATCTACTCGTGATAGGATTGGCAAAGTTTTTGTTTTTCAACACAGCACTTTTCCCGTTGTTCCTGAAGTAGCTTGCAGTGATCTTTGCATCGTCCTTTGCTCTTTCAGATAGCAAATAAAACCTAGAATCAACAAAGATGTGAGAAAATAGTGACGAAAAGAATATAATAAGGAAAGTCCTAAGAAAAATGCAGAAATAAAACATACCATGCGAACACCAAAATAGACGTCTTTTTCCAAGTCTGGGTTTTCCTAAACATCCATGAACTTGTCGTAGTCTAGATCACTGGGGATATAGTTGGTAATGATAAGGTCAGCCATCAAACAGGTAGGAGTAATTTGGAAAGATGTGTCTAAGAGAGTGTCCACGTTAACATGAGATAAAGGAAGAGTTGGATCAGGAGAAGTAGCATATATACCTTTCCGCCTAAGAGGCACCTCGTCCTGTTTTGGAATGTCCAAGTCAAAAACTGGAACAGTTTTAGTGATAATAGTTGGAATTGAATGAGCGGTTGTGGATCCAGTAAGTGTAACCAAGGAGGGAGGCAGATTACTGGCCAAAGGAGGAACTGCTAAAGGACAAGTGAAGGCTGTCATCATCTCCACTATCGATAAAGATATAAAAACGTAGGATGCATATTATGGATATCTTCTGTGGGAAAAGAATTAGGGAAAGAAATACCTGTGTGTACTTGACTAGTTAGAAGAGGTTAGAGATGGTAGAATTACCCTGAAAACCCGAACCCGATGGGGACCCACCCTGAATGGGGCGGGGATGGGGCACAAATCACTAGTGGGGTAGGGATGGGTTTTGGGTGCCCCGACCCGTCCCGAAACCCGAACTTTAAACTATTTAATTAAAAAATTAGCTTGTATATAAAATCACCGAATCCAATTTGTAAATTTCAATTTGTATATTGATTTTCTATTAAGTAATTGTTAATAGAAAAGAGAGCAATGAAGGAAGATGATGAGAACGTGAAAAAATGGAGTAGAATGTGGAATAATGGGAGAGAGAATGCCCTAAATCAATTTTGCAATAGGAAATGAGAAAGAATAATTAGAAAAAAAAAGAGTCCCACATCGATTGTGAAAAGGAACCAAATTAAGCATTTCCTCTATATAAGGAGGTATCTTGATTGCAACTTCACTCTTACAGTAGAAATTTGTGTAATTAGTCGAAACCCACCCATTGACCATTATAATTTGATTAATACTCTCAATTATAACTATTTTGGTTTTTGTAGTAGTTATTGAAAATAAATTGCAAAAATACTTACATTAATAATATTTTGAAAAAAATAAAAAAAAGATCGGAAGAGCGTCGTGTAATAAAACATTAACAAAATACACTCAAAAATAATAATAATAATTAATGCACATACTAAAAATAAGGCTCTTACCTTAATTAAAACTCTCTCATTCTCTTTCATCTCTAATTAACGTCAATTATAATCGTCCTCTCCCATTCCCTCAAACACCATGTCGACTTCTTCAACACCAAGAGTAGATCCAAAGGAGGAAAAACTTCTATTCTTCGAATTATTACATATAATCTGCTTTTTTATTCTTTTTTCGACCCATGTAATTTACTATATTACTATGTAATTTATTACACATTACATTATGTCATCGTTCATGACATATTGTTGATACATTGTGTCATCCTTTTTCCGACCCATGAAATTTACTACATTACTATGTAATTTATTACACAATGTATATTACCGTATAATTTATTACACATTACAATGTGTCATCGTTTATAATATATTGTTGATACATTGTGTCATTCTTTTTTCGACCCATGTAATTTACTATATTACCATGTAATTTAATGCACATACTAAAAAATAGACTCCTACCTTAATTAAAACTCTTTCATTCTCTTTCATATCTAATTATCGCCAGTTACTACCCTCCCCTTCTATTTCCTCAAACACCACATCGACTTTAACACCAAGAGTAGAATCAAATGAGGAAAAACTTCTATTCTTCAAATTATTACATATAATCTGCTTTTTTGACTCCTTTTTTGACCCATGTAATTCACTACATTACTATGTAATTTATTATACATTACATTGTGTTATTGTTCATAATATATTGTTGATATATTGAGTCATTCTTTTTCCAACCTATGTAATTTACTATATTACATGTAATTTATTACACAATGTACATTACTGTGTAATTTATTACACATTATATTGTGTCATCGTTTATGATATATTATTGATACATTGTGTCATTCTTTTTTTGACCCATGCAATTTCCTATATTACTATGCAATTTATTACACATTACATTGTGTAATTTATTACAAATTACATTACCAAGCACCTACATCATTGAACTAAGAAATTCCCAACACCATTATCAACGTTACCAAGCTTGGGAGCTTTTTGATTCACACCGCAGAATCCAAAAGAGGAAGAATCAAGAGAGAGACAAAACCTTCAAATTAGGGATACACAAATATACACAAATGGGCGGTTACAAGGATAGAAACAAAAATAATAATAATAAACTAAAAAATGGCGTTGAAGTCGACGTAGTGCGACCCTGATTGTTCGTATGAAATTATTAGAAGTTTTTCCTCCTTTGATTCTATTCTTGGTGTCGAAATCGACTTGATGTTTGAGGAGATGGAGAGGACGGTTGTAACTGATGATAATTTGAGATGAAATAGAATGTGGGAGTTTTAATTAAGGTATGAGTCTTATTTTTAGTATTTGCATTGATTTTTTTTTGGGTAAATTGTTTAATGTTTTCCGGTTTTTTTAATTTTTTCCAAAATATTATTAATGTAAGTATTTTTGCAATTTGTTTTCATTAACTACTACAAAGACCAAAATAGTTACAATTGAGAGTATTTATCCAATTTGTTACAAATGTTACTGCTTATATGTAAAATTTCCTAGAAATTTGCCTTCTTGGGCCAAACCTTATTGAGGTCAGCCCAAACTTTTAATGGGCCAACGCAATGTTGAGTGCGGTCCATATAGTGGCTTTGTCGATGCATGTAATAGGAAGAATGTGAATAATGATTCTTATTACTTTAAATGTGTTTAATTTGAATTATGTTCTTGCATAGTGTTTAAACCCATATTTTTAGCATATAAGTCTTGGAAAGAAAAGAAAAAAAAGGAAGGGAAAGAAAAGGAAAAAAGAAAAACGGGGTGGGAAAGGGGATTTTTCCCATCCCCGACCCGACTCGACCCGTCCCCGCCCCAAACCCGAGCCGCCCCAATTCAAATAGGGATTGGGGTGGAGACGGGGCAGGGAAACTTAAAACGGAGAGGAGACAGGGTTGGGAAAACCCAACCTCGACCCGCCCCGTTGCCATCCCTAGAGGAGGTGGACGGTTGTGAGCATGGAACAAAGAAGAAGAGGTGGGAGTTTGTTGATCGTTGAATGAGCGATTTCCAGATAGTAGCTGTTGATCGATGCTAGAGTGATTTTGAGAAGGTGACTGTTGGTCATGAGAAGGACACTTTTAAAAAATAGTCCTCTCACAAAATGAAGTCGCAGTGGATTCATTAACTTATTTGGCAGACAGTTGAGTTGAAGATTGAGCAACTAAGGATTGAGTGGCTGAGGCTTCATAACGATTTCCCTTTTTAGAGCGTTTCTCTTCTAAACCTTTTTTACTCATATCTGTAAAGAAATTTTTATAGACCTTGAAATATTAGCAGCAAGGAAGAATAGCAGTTCTAAACATCCTAACGTAAGAAAATAAGAAATCTTACAAGAGGGCATTCTGAGACCCACGTCCACAATATTCCTATCGTGCAAGAGCTCACCAGCCTTCTTCGTACATGGTATGGCTGCTAGATCTTTTATAGAGGCTTAGTTAGGCTCAGTTAGTTCAGGAAAAGGTTAAAAGACTGAAAAGGAGGAGATCGCCAAGTTTTTACGAAATCAAAGTTTTGGCCTTTTGGGGTTTTACGAAGAAAACCCTTTTACTCCATCCACTAACTGATTCGGGGTTGCTTGGGGAATTTAGTCTGGATTCCTTAGGTTGCCTAAAATCGAAGATAACACAATTATCACTATTTTTTGTGTAGGGGTTTGAACCTCGCATACACAAAAGTAAAAACAAGGTCCAATAAAACTAGATGAAATTACAAGAAATCGAGAACTTAACATAAAACAAACAAGTAGAATGTCAACTCCCCTTTAGTTTCTCCTATTTGGCCCTTCCCGCCATATTTCGGTCACCGGCGCCGCCCCTAGAGGCTGTAGTCATGGACCACGAAGGTCAGGGCTCAGGTATCGCTCCACATGGCAACACGACGACCGACGTCTTGTCACCACTTATTGTTCGACACACGACGTGACGACCTAACCCCAAAACGAATTAGGGTAAGGCTTTTATAGTGCAATCATCGTGGGCCTTCGAGCATCCGGCCCAAAGCTTACTTCCTCTAGAAGGCCCACTAAGACACTTTTCAGCCAGTCTAGTTGCCAGTTGTAGAGCGCTTACAATATAATTTAGTCTAAGGCTTACAACCTATAATGGAAGTGGATCTGAATTATTTCCCATCCTCGCCCTAGGTTTATTAGGTAGCAAAAAACCTAACAAAGCTCCCACCTGATACCTAATAAACCTACAAGTAAAAATACCAAGTTAATTCTTGCACAAGATAGGTGTCCTAAATCAATTAGGGTTTAAAGACTTACCAGTTCCAATCACCATCACCTGCTAAGAAAGTACACAACACGGTACTAACAAAAATACATGTCATATGTATCACACAAGCAGATAGTCAAAGTAACCAATGATTTCAACACACAAAGTGTAAAACATGCATGAACTAATCAAGAGCAAAAGGTGATATAAAAAACAAGACAGTGAGATACACATCCAAAGGTAAACACAGAGATCAACACTTAGCCAACAAATGCAAACAATGTATGTATGACCCCACAAGATCTCACAAGAAACCCTTTTCAGGTGTGTTTAGCCCCCCAAGAGAACTAATCTCTCGACTTACCATCTCTGTAGCTCACAGATCGCTCACACAACCCAATCAACTGGCAACCTGCTAAAGACTAAGGTCAACAAGGCTATCTCTATCACTCAACTGAACACAAGAGGCACTCAAAGCCTCCACCCAATGATATGGTAGAAGTTCACACTAGAGTTCACACCAGAACTCTCCACTGAAGTTCACCAGGAATCTCTACTAGAGCTCACAGAACTGAACATCTGGCCAGGTTTTCCCAAACAGAGGACTAACACTACCCCGTGCATATCACCAATGCACTACCTTACCATCTCTAGCATCAAACCCATACCAATCAACACTATCTTACTCAAATGCATCACAAAATCCCACAAACACATGCAACACCAAGTAACACATGCAACATGAGATATCCAAAAAAATGCAAATAGTTAGACAATTAACGCATTTAAATCACACAAAGTATTTAAATAACAATTAATCACACGAAGGATTAAATAAACACAAACTTGTCAATTAATTCCTAAATCTAGCACAAGAAATAGTTACCATGCCATGGCAACCACCAACTCCTATCAATCACCCCCATACAATGATCCACTAGTGCATAAACTGAAAAAGAATTAGCCAATTTACCAAGTGGACCAATCCACCGGTCTGTGCCAAAGGAGAAGAGAGTCTTTTTCAGCCACAAGGCCAAACAGCGCACCAAGCCATCGAACCGCCACACCACGTGCTCCAAATAGAGAGTGTCCAAAATTTACACACCTTATAACTATAGAAAGCCCATTCAGATAGGAGTCCAACGCCACTGGCCGTGCTGAAAATCAACACTGGACACCCTAGCAATCGCCGTCGGAAAATTCTACAACCGCAACCCTTAACCACTGCTCACTGTTTCTCCAATTTTTGTTGCCTTTCCAATGTCAGAATTTGAAAAAATTGGTACCATTGAAAACCCCATGAAACGGCAAGTCCAACGCTACCAACCGTGAAGCCATCGGAAGCTGGACACCCCGACAATCGCCGGTCAAAGTTCCAGCAGCCACGTTTTGTACTCCAGTCACGCACCATCTCTGGAGCTCAGATAGACTCACACGCCACCTTACTGAAAAGCTCTCATCGCCAAGATTTTGGATCTGGTCTCAGATCACCCAAACTCCACTGGATCAAAAAGTTATGGACGGTCAAAGTTGACGGGTTTGCTCCTCCCCCGCACGTGGCTATGTTCTTCGAAAGTTTCGCTTCCAAACTCGATTTCTTGCTCCCAGATCGCCACTGAGGCTCTGATACCAATTGTACGGTTTTAAACCTTGCATACACAAAAGTAAAAAAAAGGTTAACCTGATAAACCAGATGAAATTATAAGAAATCGAGAACGTAACATAAAACAGACAATTAGAACGTCAACTCCCCTTTCGTTTCTCCTATTCAGCCCTTCCCGTAGGATTCTGGTTGCCGGCGCTACCCTTGGAGGCTGTAGTGGTGGACCAGAAAGGTTAGGACTTAGGTACCGCTCCACAATGTAACACGACATAGACCGACGTCTTGTCACCACTTATCGTTCGACACATGACGTGACGATCTTACCCTAAAACGAATTAGGGTAAGGCTTTTATAGTGCAATTATTGTGGGCCTTTGAGCATCCGGCCCGAAGCTTACTTCCTCCAGAAGGCCCACTAAGACACTTTTAAGCCAGTCTAGTTACCAGTTGTGGAGTGTGTATAATATAATTCAATCCAAGGCTTACAGCCTACAATGGAAGTGGATCTGAATTATTTCTCATCATCACCCCAGGTTTATTAGGTAGCAAAAACCTAACATTCTTAAACTCGGTTGAATGCAGTCCGAATATATCGCTACCTCGCGATCACGGGCTGATCCAATCATCTCCTCTTTTTCAAGGACACGATAAGTAAAAGGGGAAGGTGGATGGGAGGAAGGAAGACAATACTTAGGAGGAGGCGGATAGAAGGAAGGGAGA
Source organism: Nyctanthes arbor-tristis (assembly GCA_963692815.1). Classification (NCBI taxonomy): domain Eukaryota; kingdom Viridiplantae; phylum Streptophyta; class Magnoliopsida; order Lamiales; family Oleaceae; genus Nyctanthes; species Nyctanthes arbor-tristis. The sequence continues at coordinate 2,130 of CAVNYN010203816.1, read as the reverse complement.
TAATACTTAGACATAAATTTTTCCAAGTTTAAAATTTTTGGGTCATGGAAATCACTCGTATCTGGGAGAAATCCCTAATGGGTCTTTCCTCAACGGGAGGCGCAGAAGAGGAAGCCTCGGTGTTTTTCTGTTTTTTGTGTGATTTCTCACTAGGGGGTATTTTGGCATCCCTTTTGGTTCTCATATCGATTAGACAGATAAAAGAAAATGAAATTAGAAAGAAGACCTCAAGTTCTAAGAAGGAGGAGAAGTCTGTAGAAAGAGAAAGATGAACAGGCAAAAAAAATCCTGAAAAAAATAGAAAATTTGCATCCCAAACAAAATGATATGCGGAATTGAAAGCAACAACGTTTAAAACAACAACTAGCAACCCGAATCTAAGACGTATACGGAGAGAATTAAATCCTCAGCAGAATCACTATATGAACTCGAAGGATTAGGGTTTACCTGAAGAAATAGGAGTGAGAAAGTCTGTGATGGCAAGGATTGCTGATTCGTGCTCCAAACTGGAACATAAAAGATAATCCAAGAACTCAGGATCTCCAGAAAACAAATCAAATATAGAGATTTCGTCTCTACTACTAGAAGAAGGGCTGAAAGAGTACATTGAAAATTAAGATATAGAGGAAGAAAGGGGTAAGGCTCTCGATTTCTGCGCCTGGGAAGGAATTTCAAAAATAAGGGCATTTCAGTCTTTTGAGTCATGCTATAAATTTCTCTTGAGTTCTACCACATATAAATCGTTTCCACAATGATAAACAAGCAAGGGGCAATATAAGCTTTTTACCAAGGGAATACTGAGGCAGGTAAGATTAAGATACTTCTTGTCACTCTCTTCAAAAATACTAAAAGTATTTTTTATGAGAGGGCCATGATCTTTAGAATCAACATTCTAATATAATCAAAAGAATAATATAAAGAATCACTCAGGAAATAAATAAGGAAAATAGCAGGTAATCGATAAAAACCGATAACATAAAGAAAGATAACAAATAGAGCCGCTATATAGACGCATTGGACGATTACAAAGTAAAGGATAGGCAAGTGATTAAGACAAATAAAATGGTTCCCGCTAACATAGAAACCTATCTCTATAAATACCCTCCCCCCAACAAAAAAAAAAAACTCAAACTTAGTTAATTTTTCATTTTTCCATACATCACCTGAAAGCTGATAGCTTAGAATTCTCTCTAAGCACACAGGCTTCCGGTGATCTTAATCACAAATGAATTTAATTTCTTTTTTATTCAAATTCAATTTGAATCAATTTGTACTCTTTATTATTATTACTAGAATTCTCACCCGTGCGTTGCACAGGATATAAAGGAAAAATAACCGTAGTAATTCTAGAGAGACATATTTATCTAGCATAAAAAAGTAACATATTTAATTGTCAACCATATATTGGATGATTGTAAGCTTTCAAATTCACCACTTGCATATAAAACAATTAATTCATGTTTGCCAACTAACAAATATCAGTTATTCATATCAGATAAACATGTCTACCTAGAATTACTCAAATAACAAATGTCGATGAATTTTTATACAAAAATGTAATAAATTATTAATACAGCCAGTTGAGTCATATATTAGCATTATGAGACATAAATTTTTATAACTATTCTATCATATTTTGATTTATTTGTCGATAACATTTTTTGCACCAGTTAATTCTTTTCTTTTTTCTTTTCTTTATTTTTTTTCTTTTTTTTTTAATACATTGGATATAGAGGTAGGTAGGGGAACCAATATCAATTATTCATGTCAGATAAATATGTCTCCATATAATTACTCTAATAACAAATGTCAATAAATTTTTATACAAAAATTTCATATAAATTATTAATACAGCTAGTTGAGTCATATTAACATTATGAGACATAAGTTTTTATAATCATTCTATTATATTTAAATTTATTTGTCAGTAACACTTTTTGCACCAGTTAATTTTTTTTTATACAGTAGGTATAGGGGAGGGGTAAGTATGTTCCAACCCAGGACCTCCTGTCTAAAATGTGAGAAACTTAACCAATATAGCACTTGTTTGAATTACAGCACCAATTAATTATACATATATAAATAAAAATTAATTGAAGTGATTCAATAAAAGTAAAATATTTAAAAATT